>VYXF01008143.1:1843253-1884176 GCA_013397295.1 Polioptila caerulea | reverse complement strand
CAGTGAATTTGCCTTTTTTTTTTTTTTTTTGTCTGACAGTTGATTTTTGAAGCCAAACCCAGAGTTTAAAGAGAAAAAAACATGTGGGTGATTTCACACCTGCATTGCTTCTTACCCTGAAAAACAACCATGGAGTTAAATGGGTCTGCTGAAACACAAACCGAGATCAGTGACCCAGCAAGGCTCAGCATCCCAGATCACCCCTTTAAGGAGAGGGAGAACCCCCCAGCACTTAAGAGACTGATGCAGAAAAAGGAGACCTGGCAAATGATGAAGAAGCATATGAAGAGCAAACTGGAAATTCTGCTGTAAATAAGAATTTGAAGTTTGCCCAATGCTACTTCTCAACGTTTTGTGGACTCTAATTTGGAGAACAGCAGTAAAAAAGTGAATGGAACAATTAGAAAAGTAGACTATAGGAATGGCAATACAAAGAAATATTTTAGAAAGAATTTTAAAGGCAGTATTCAAAC
Source organism: Polioptila caerulea (assembly GCA_013397295.1). Classification (NCBI taxonomy): domain Eukaryota; kingdom Metazoa; phylum Chordata; class Aves; order Passeriformes; family Certhiidae; genus Polioptila; species Polioptila caerulea. The sequence continues at coordinate 1,883,703 of VYXF01008143.1, read as the reverse complement.
AGATGATCTTTATTTTGCAGTTTATTAATTTTGAGCATAATTTTTTTATAAAGAACGTTAAAATGAAGGTTAAGAGAAACTTACCCCATAGACCAGTTCACCCACCATGCCATTCCATATCTTAGTCTCAGGGTCCCTAGCTCCATATTTCCCATCTCCAACAATTGACAGTTTGTATTTTATTCCAACATGTTTTGCTATTTCAGAAGCTAAGTCTACACAATATCCTTCATATCTCTCATTCCCTTCTAGTTGTTCATGGTTTTTCTTATACATTACATATGGTGATTCCTTTGAAACAAAAGTAAAGATCAAAAGTCTATGAATGTAAAATACAGCTGTAAACCACAGAAAATGAGAGCTGTTATTAGCCTTTATATTACTGGAAAACATTTACAATATTTCCTGCTTTGGTACAGAAATTAGAAAGACAGACTTCTGCAGCATAAAAATCCTTGGCTGATCCTACAGCCACACATACTACTGATTGTATTCCTAGTAAGGTGCCTTTGAAGACAACAGGACTTTTATCAAAGTTACATTTCTGTTTGCAGAATTAGGCCTGATTAGATAGTCAAGCAGCATAATTGCAGCAATAATTCAAGTTTTAATGTTTAAAGACTGACACACCCAACACCTGTACCATCACCACAATTTTCTAAGGCCCCAGTGGCCAAGAATGGGGCTCTGATGGAGACATTTTCAAAGTAGCCTAAGGGAAGCTAGGTTGAAATCCTCAGCAGCATTTTTTGTCAATGAATTCCCTTAGCCTTCTTGGAAAATTCGAGTTGAATGCTGATTATATCTCACTAAATCCATAGGAGTATAAAATACAATGCTTTAAGAAACCACATAAAATTGACTCATGCTTAGTAGAATTGTAAAAAGCACAAAAGTCCCAACAAGTGCTGCACAGAGCAGGTCTGTAGAGGTGTTGGGACTGACACAGGTGCTGCTGCTCGTGACACACAGGAAGAGCTTTGCTCCTTTGGAACTGCACAGGTAAAGGCTGCTTTTCATCCAGTGCTAGAGCAGCTCCAGGCTTCATTGTGCCACCCTTACTCAGTTCACAGGGCTTGAGTTTACAGGAGCTGTACCTGAGTGAGGGGTGCAAGATTTGACTCTACAGCAGAAAGGCCAATCCCTGTGCTCATTTACATGCATGCATAATCATTTACATGAGGCACTTAATTCGAGTTCAAGTGTCTGGGAAGCAGCAAATCACAATGGTGAGATACATATATAAGTTAGCAGGGTCAAGCCCTCATAACATCTCTGGAAGATACTGAACTTGCCAGTCACTTGAATTTGCACAGTATTCAACATCTGCCTCCTGACAAGGTGTCTAACACACCTCAGGAGTTTTGCTTCCTAAACACAAACACACTAAGAACATAAAACTTACCAAGATGGTAGTGACTACTATAGTTCTGTTCTCCACAGATGAAGTGTCATTAGAGGGCAGCTGATCTAATGCTGGCACGTATCTTTCATATTCATTCCAATAACCAGCCTATAAAAATGGAGAATGTTACCTCATTACATACCTTTCCAGGGACTCTGGTACCTGAACTTGTAAGAGCAACTGTCAAAACATAAGGCCTTGAAACATTTCTCATTCACTGTTTTTGTCATTAAGGGACTACATTAGCTTTACATCCATTTCCTTAAAGAAACAATGTTCTCAAGCCCAAGAGCAAATCAGAACAAGCCAAATCTAAGTGAAAATACATATTAAATCCTTCCTATCTCAACTCACATCAGTATGGTGCCTGGGGAATAAATTCCCATATATCCACAGTATAAGATCATATTACAGACAAGAAAATAAACCGCATGGCATTCTGAGTAAAATTCTCTGATTTTGTGATTTTTATCCAGTACAGCCCCTGCAGACCTGAGCTGGCTTTAGAGCAGATGCACAGACATTGTTAGCAACGCAGGCACAGCCACATTATCTCCAGTGGGACACAAAACCCTCTGTGAGCACAAGGGGACTTTATCAGCTGGCTGGTGCTGACCTTTGGCTGCATCACTAGGCTGTCACAATAGCTTTTGTATTCCTACACAACACAGAAGTAACACTGTTCTCTGCATTATACACCTCCCTGAGTGGCTGGGCCATGTTTAGAGGTATTTGGTTATCAAATGTGCAGAAATGTTTAAGGAGTCTCAGTCTCAGGCAGAACCCACCTCCAGGTGAAATTAGGGGATTTCAGAGACCCACCTACACACATTCTTCTCTCAGCACTTTTGTGACCCTGTCTACCCATTTTTTTTTAACATCTGCCTTAAACTTCTTTCATAACACTGATCTAGGCAACTTAGGATCTATACTTTAGCTAGGAGACAAGAAGAATTAATATGAAATTCTAATTAAAACCAAACTTATTTTCTGGTAATTTCAGAAGGTTTCACTGGTTCCAGCTTCATTGTGGCTCCAAAGCCCAATATAGAGAGGGAGGGAAAGATGGAGAGGAATTTAGAAGATAGGACAAAGCAGAGGACCATGACACCAGGAATCATGCTTGGCAGTGAAAAAGTTCCAGAAGGGTTTTAAGGCAAAAAGTTGTGTTTGACTTTGACAAGGAAACCAGTGAAGATGTTAAGCAGGATGAGTGGTTTAGTCCAGGAAGTGAATATAACAAGGTGCCTGGGATAGGGAAGACAGCAGCAAGGGGGCACTCCTCAGGACCCTGTTACTACACTGCATCTCTGGTATTTTTCAATTTCATTGTTTTGTTGGAATAAGTATTTGTGAAGGTGTGAAATCTGGATCGATGTCTTCAAACTCACCTTCCGTGATCCACCAGCTTTCATTTCATACACATCAATTGTATAATTTGTTCTCCGCCCATAGGTGTCAAACTGGATGTTCCCTGTCATTCCTTGGACTTGCACCTTGAGAGAATAAACAGAAAAATATTTTAATAAAAGACTCACTTTATTTTTTATCTATGTAGGAGACTTGCACTGCTTCTGACAGCCAGTTGTACTGTTCAAAACAACCCCAGCCCTCATTCTCTGAGTTCCAGCTGTACATATTTGTTAGCACTCAGCTGGTGACTCACTGCCAGAGTGAGCTGCATTTAGGTGAAATTAGCCCTGCAGGTATGTTAAATATAAGAAAGACTGATTCTGCCATGCTTGGTCACACTGGGTTCACTGGTACAGAACGGAGCATCAGTGAGGCACAAGCAACAATTAGTGCAGTTAAAGCCCTCACAATATGGCACAGAGTGATCTGCAGTACAGACCAGGATGGCATATCATTGCTCATTCTGGGAAGTGCTTTATTTTAAGATCAGTCCCAGTGTAGGAGAAAGGAATGAATGTCTTCTCTGAATGAGCACAGACAATTGTCTCTACTGCTTATGGAGTTTTGGTCTCAGTCAGGATGGATGGGTGTACAGACGGTAAATCATTATCATTACCTACTCGCATGAATCATCTGAAGGGGAAGTATAAAGTACTTTGTCTCAAAGAAAAAGTCTTTCTTATTTCCCTATATGAAAGGATGAGGTATTTTCGTTTATCACTTATCAACACTGACAAGCTGTCATCTCAGGCAGAAAAGGTAACAGTCTCAAACGTCAGTAGGGGCAAATTAGCTTTAATATTTAGCAAAAACTGTAAAAGTTACAGGAAGAGGTGATGCTAGACTAGTCAAAGGCAAACTGTTCAGGGCTGGTGCCTGATCTACTGTTCACTGTTTAGAGATGAGGTATGAGGCTACATAAAACAAAAATCCATGGACCCCAAATTATCCAGTGAGCCAAATTCACGCTGACATACAGAGAGTTTCTTTTTATCAGTAAAGGGATTTGAACTTTCTTTAAAATAGTTTATATCACCACAGGGGCTGGAAAAAATCTGAGGTATTCCTGTCTTCAGAAAGCTAGAGAGACTGCACTTTGAAAACCAAATTTGACCCCAAGAGGTCTTATCAACTGTGGACTGAGCAAGTGTATTTGTAGGGTAGTCAACACCTAAGCTGCACCCAGATGTGAATTGCTGCGCCTGCCTTTGGCATTTACTGGAAGCTGCCTGGCTACCTTAGCACAGCAGTGAGTGGGTGTCTCACAGAGCTTGTTACACTGGCTCCATCCTGATGCCCACTGAGACATGAGCTTTGTGCACTGGACACCTTTTGGCTTCAAATTTAATTTGTTTCTCTTTGGTGGGAAAACTCGGCACTTTGCAAAACTTGGCTGCACTGAGGCAGGAAGACTCATCAGGACTCAGGAGGCAGTCACAGAGTGACTATCTGTAAGTGTCCAGATCTCTTCAGGTAAACTGTCTGCCACTGACCTGATGTATTAGAACCAGCTTCAGAAACAAAGACATGCAGAGTTTTCAAGGCTGTTGGGAAGAAGCTTCAAGTAATGCCTAACTATCTTGCCAGCAAAATGACTATAGAGAGGCACAGGATAGATATTTCAAGGATATCTTGGAAAAATCATTCTTATCTGAGTTGATGCTACAGAGTGGAGAGGAAAAATTATAAAATCATTGGGTATCAGTACTGCTACGACCAACAGCAATTTCTCCACTGTTTTAAACCAATCTGAGTTGACTTTTTACTGACAAATTATCAAAACTGCAAAGATGCATTTAAGTTCATAAAAACATCTATTCCTGCAAGAACTATAACACACATGCCAAAGACCCAGTCTAGTTCTGTTAGTCAGGCTCAGCCTGACTTTAGAAACCCCCAATATACGTTTGATTGCAAAGTGGCTCATGCTCACTCTCCTGGGAAGCTGGGGTGTTACAGGGGACCTGGGGCATTGGAGGTGCTCTGGTGGGGACAATCAGGCAGCTGCTGCATCAGTGCCAGAGGGATTCTGGCCAAAGCTTTGAGAGCTAGTACATTACACCTTGCCCTCTACTGAATATATTTTATCCATCCTTTGAAGTTCATCATTAACTTTGTTTTCATTTCTTTCCCCTGAGGAGCAGCAGCTGTTTGTGTGAGTACAGAAGCCCTGCACATGGAGCAGGACACAAGCACTACAGAACTGCTGCTGTTGCTCTTTAGCTGTTATCTTTGCCCTTACCATTTTCAGTGCTCTTTCTATATCAATTCCTTGGCTCCATGGCACTGCAGGGTTAGCCAGGCAGTCTCCAGCACTGCCTCTCCTGGAGACATCCACTCGCTGCCTTCGGAGGTACCGGAAAGCCTCTGCTATGACCAGGACTGCATCATGGGTCAGTGCAGATGTGTACTGCAATTGATACAAAGAGAACATTGAGACAAACTGCAATTTTAGAACTGCCCCAGGTGTAACATGTCAAGTTCTGCTCTTTGTTAGAACAGACGAATCATACTTGCAGACCCCTTTGCTTGCTCTCTTTCAGCTGGTGCTTCGTGACAATTCCACCTATTTCAATTAAAAAATGTAAAATATTTTCATTCTATATAGCATATAGCAGCAAAATAACAATGCCAGTTCATAGTTGCATAAAATTCCAATTTACTTGGAAACTTGCTCAGCTAGATTAGGTACAAAAGTCAGCAATTCCATGCTGGACCATACTGATACCAAAGGAAAGCTCATATTTGAGTTTTTGCTTTAGGTTTTTTGTTGTTGCTTGGGTTTTTTTTTGTTGTTGTTGTTTGCTTGTTTTTAACAAGATTGCCAAGAGAGCCTTGACTTGAAGTTAACATAAATCATTTCTGTTTGGATCACAAACCTGATTAGGTAGCATCTGTGGCAAGAAATAGATAAGATTACTTTTTGTAGAAAACAGCTATACAAGCAAGTAATCACAGAATACACTTTAGGCATTACATCACCTTGGTAATTCCCCATCTGCCTTCCCTCACCCCACAACAAATCTGCAGAGGGTGGTAAGCTCTGTGTAGCAGCAGCTCTTGAACAAAACACCCAGACAACTTAACTTACGTGTTCCTGTTGCTGTCAACTTCACTCACTGCTCGTTGCATGCTCTCTGGTGACACCTCCCAATGCCATAAATTAAGTATCACCCAGCAAATGTCAAAGAGGGGTTTTTTTTTGTATTTTTTCCACATGCATCTGTTGTCTGAAAGTTCTTCCCTCCTAAAGCAGCCTGGGCTTTGTTTATGACATCCCTGGGTTCCACTGGCATTACAGTACACCTGTAATTTCAGGGTCTGTGTAGAGGAGACCCTCTCAGCATGAACCTGCTGGGAGCAATTGAACATGCTCAGTCTGTAAGAGCAGATTTCAAGTCCCTTGTAAGTGATCCTCAATACCTCCACATCATTTGTAAAAGAATGAAGGAAGAAATGAATGGAAGCTGCACCTGCCCTTCTTTGGGCTGTCTGTGGTTCCACAGAGATCCTGTCTCCTGAGGAACCTCGTGCTGGAGTTCGAGCCACAAGATTTGCTGCCCATATGTGAGTTAGAAAGGCAGAAATCTACGTTTCAGCTGCTTGTTCAGCTACTCTCTTTGTGGATAAGATTTATTATATTCAGAAATTAATTCTATCCAGTAGGGCAGGATAGCACAATTGAAGGTTCTGCATTTCTTAAAACTGAGTATTATCTTACTGCAAGTTCTTCAGTTTGGTATCAAGCCATTGAAACTGCATAGAACAAGGTCTGTCTGCACGTGCAGATCAAGAGAATTGAGTCTAATAAAAAGGAGTGCAAAGGCAGGGCTGTGAAGAAGGTTCTAGAGCAGACATTTCTCTGAGCTTTAAATGACAGCAGCCTATAAACTTACTGGGAGTGGGTGGTGGTTCCTGCTCTGACTGTACAGCACAGGCACCCTTCTGATCCTGCACACCTTTACATCTCCCTGTGATGCTCCACAATAATCACTCTCTTCTCTTTTAGAAAGTTAACAAAGGTAATATGTGACAATCCACACAATAATGCAGAGCTGGACAGTAGTTTTAAGGTATTTGTTCCTGCACTAAAAAAAAGTCTTGCAATAGCTGTCCAGCCTAGCACTACACAAAACTTACACATTGACAGTTTTCTCAGCAGACTGCGTCAATTGTCAGTAACCTTAATGCAGTCCCTTCCAAGTCATGCCAAGAGAGCTATCTAATTTTCTACTTTATTTGAATTCTACTTATAAATGCATGAGCATGCAAAGAGAAAAAAAGAGAGAAAGAAGGGAAAGGCTGATAAAATACAGAGTAAATTAAACATCAGGACTTTAATCTCTGGGCAATTTTATTTCCTAATCAAAAATATTGTACATCAATTTTTAAGTATGCTTTTTGTCTGATTGACAAATACTGTGCACATTTCTATAATGAGCTGTATATCTGTGGAAAGGTAATGTAATCTTTGTGTTTCTACCATATACTTAAGATTCTTTTTTAAGGAGGGAGAATAATTTTTTCCTGAAGGTAAATTGCTTTCAAGTGGAATAAAATCATCTCAGGTTAACGTTGTATATTTCAGAGCTTTTAAGATTAGTATGATACTTATCTTCACTGCTGCATCACTGCTAGAAAGCATTAGAAAGCAGGACTAAGTCCAAATCCACAGGCAACAATACACTAATCTGGTTTTTGTGGGCCTGTTTGCCTTTCTCTGCTTCCTCGGAAATGCCAGCAAGGCTGTGGGATGGCGTGGGATTAAGATAATTTTCCTCTCTCACAGAAATTACTTGATCCCAGGGATGGAAAAGTATCTCTCCAAATGGCACCAGTCCCTCATGAATGGCACTGCCAGAAAGAGCAGACCCTGTAGGTGGCTCCTACTCTGTCTGTCACCCAGCCCAGTGCTACTGCCTGCCCTGGTGCCCCCATGCATGGGACTGACTAGATTTTTCCTTCCTATCTAGTATTTTAATGCTTTCCTGAATTTTGTCTTACTCATACCAAGACATTACTCCAGTTTATCACAGTAATTTTGAATTCCAAATCTGTTCCATCAGTTTACACGTGTTCTTCCCAAATCAAACACAAAAGATATGAACTGTCTCAGCAGGGCAGTGGTTTTTAGGTTTGGTTGCCCTGAGAAACCAGTCTGCATACCACCACATCCAGGTTTCATTCACCTATGTGTACCAGTGAAAAAGAACAGATGTCACCAAAAGAAGAGAAAGAAGGAACGTAATAGGAATATTACTAATATGCAGTGGTCCTAAAAGATTTTATGACTTCCATGCCTGGACAGAGTTTCCCTGATGCACTCCTTCACTGGACAGTGAATAGCATCCCCCTCCAGAGATGATGAGGCAGAAAAAAATCTGGGTGAGATAGCAACAGGTTTCAAGTTTCCTAATAACAGGTGCACTTACTTCATCTAATCTGAGACAGTTTTGGTGAACCTGGGACTTACATAAAAAAAATTTTGGAAAATTTTATTGGTTTCAGTTATAAGAGCCTGATTGTTTAAGTAAAGGACAGTGGTTAGATTATGAGAGGAACTGCCAGCAGTAACTAGGAGGTGGCAGTGGTTCCTTGGTGAATCCAGAGTTACTTCATTTTGCATGTGAAATTCTCTATTACCATTAAAATGGACTAGTAATCCACATTTTTGCATCTAAAACACAACCTAACTAGCCCCTGTGTCCTGCCCAAGACTAACTCAAGAGTTTCAGGTTAGAAGTTTTTATATCCATTGCACAGTGACAGGATTGGCAAGACCAAGCCTTTGCTTCTAAGGAACTCCCACCACGGTGGGCACTTGTGTGTAACAGCCTCTGCCTCCTCCTTCTGGAAGGGCAGGGAAGGTTGCCACACATTCCCATCAGAGATCTGTATCATACTCATGCACATATCTGAGGTTAAAAACTCCCAAAGAATTGTTAAAAGCATATCATGTCCATCACTGACAGGTTAAAATAAATACCTTTAATGGTGAGTTTTTGGCTTCAGGGAATTCCCTTTCATCAAGTCTCATCCAGCGCTGTAGAAACTGTTGAACCATTGGATTTTCATTATTAACAATCTGGAATCCAGTAATGTTGGCACCTCCATGCATTACTCTCTCCAGAACAATGTCTGTGAAACCCTGGGAGGACACACATAGAAAAAAAGAATGATTGTCATCCAAAGCCACTTTCCTCTGGCTCAGTTTTACCTGCACAAAAGAGCCTGCTAAATGTCCCTCTTGTTAGCTGAAAATATTCTACCAAGGAGACAACAACTATCAGAATTAGGATTTTAATAGTGGCCTAGGATAGAATTTAAAACATCTTCCTGTTCTTTGCAATAGAAAACTTCCCTTTTGGGTTGTGGCAGTGTGGTAGGTAATATTTGCTGGTCAAAAGAAAACAGCAGGGAAACTTGGAAGTACCATTTCCTCTTTTGTCCTGATCATGGTGAAAACTGGTCAAGGACCTCAAATCCCACTTGTACAGCAAAGTGAACACAAAGGTTCAGGGCTGGGAAAGAAAACCACTCAATCCCTTGCCAGGCAGTTCTCCATCACATCCTCACTCAGCATGTCACGTGCAGGCAGAACAGGATGATTCTCTCCCACTCTGTTGTTATTTATACCTGAGGCAGTAAATTGGAGTCTTTTTGATTAGTATGACTTGATTGCAGTCATGTTTATCTGAATGTCAATGGTTACACATACTAAAAGGCAACCTAGAATAAGAGCCTCTGTATTTCTGTGCACAAGCTAATCAGTGAGATCATGACTGCTTCTTATAATGCAAAATGATGCATCTTAAAGTCACACAGTACTTATACTAAATAAAAGTATTTAAAAATTCATTTTTTCTGCTTTAATCACACCAAATACGGATAAAGAGAATCTTTGAGTAATTAGGATTGCCAACTACAAAGTGAGTGTTTTGGAAAAAACTCACATTTTTCCACTCGCAGTAGACACAGAACCTAAAAATGAGTGTTCCTGCAGGATTAATTACAATACAAGACTTTTTCTAAGGAACTTTAGTAGATGGTGCTTCAAAAGCATCACAAACATCCCTGATAGTCAATCCTACTCTCCAGAAGAAGCTCTGATACAGACAGAAATGTACAGCCTCTTCCTGGTGGGAAAGCACATACCCAGGCACAACCCCACACTCTGAAATACAAAAGAAAAGCTAAACAGCCTTGGTGGTTTACTTGATGGAATTGTTCTAATTTGCAGCTGTTTGCCACTTATACAGAAGTATGTTACAATTATTTTTCCTGGAGTGCCTTAATTCAAAATATGTTATATTGAAAATTACAGTCACAAGTATCTAATTCATAAGGATAGAAATTAGTGGAAAATAAATAATTAAATTATTACTTTAAAATTAGTAGAGGACATGACATTTTCTGACAAAAGAAACTGAGTAGAGATGACATACCAGTTATAGTATTTACTGAAGTAATTTCTCAAAACCCAAGTACTCATCCATGCATTTCCACTTCCTGATTAAAGTTTCCACAACCTGAACAGAATATTTTACCCTCTAAAATGTAGCTATACCTTCCATGAAGAAAATTTCTTACCAGGTTAGCTAACATGTAGTGATAGCCTCTAGAATGTTTGCCAAGGATTACAACCTGTGTGGAGAAAAACATTACATATTACTCAGTTGCAAGAAGATGACTCTTAACTCGTGGAAAAAAGACAGAGAATGAACATTTTTATATTCTTCCATGTTCAATCCATTGGCAGCATGAGTATTCCAGATCTGTGGCATTACAGACAAGCTTTAGTTATTTGAGTTTTTCAAACACATGGGCAGAGTACAACGAAGAATAACTCACAAGGCTGAGAAGCCTCTGCTTGCAGAGATGACCTTACCTGGCGAATTCACTCTTGTGGTCACAGTGTCCTCCCTGCAGACCAGCTTAGTTTTAATTATCAGTTCAAGTATTTCTGCTCTGAAATGAGGTAATACTGTATCTACCCAAAGTAAACCTCTGTTTACTTTGTTCCTTATTTGTGGAGTGTAGGAGAGGTGCAGGACACAGCCCAGACACGCACTGTGTTTGTTAACCTGTACCAGCACAGCAGGGCTGGGCAGGCTCCAAGTTGTACAGGAAGTCCCCCCAAGAACCCTGGCTAAGCCTTTTCATGTATGAATGTCTAAAGTTAAATTCCCAAAGTTATTAGCAGTGACCTTCATTGCCTTTTGACAGGTTTCAAGAGGCCTGAAAACCTGTCATTTCCAGTGCATCTAAATGGATACATCTGACCTTACCATGTTTTGTCGAAATTGCTACTAAATGTTATGTTGCACATTCCACTAAGCAACATCTCCTGCCCTGTCCGACCTCACTCGGGCATCTCTCTGTACAAACATTCATTAAATGGAATCACTAAGAGACAAAAGGGCAGCAGGATCAACTCAGCAGCTGGAATCTCTGAGGGTAATGGGGAACAGTGGAGGCAGCACTGTCTGGCAGTCCCAAACTCTGCCATCCTGTGGGCTCCCCCTCACTCCAGGAAAGCTGGAGTGAAGGAAGGAAAACACACACTTCCCATGTCTACACAGCTGGCTCACCAGCAATGCCACTTGTGCAAGACTGTGCCCTTGCCTTCAGATTATAATCTCAGAAACATCCATCCAGTCCCACAGCCACCAAATGGAACAACAACCAGCACTAAGAATTTTATTTATAATTGTGGTGATTGCATGCATGTCAGGACATAATCCATTCTACCCAGGCTTGCTGGGTTAAAAACAGCAAATAAAATGCCGGCAACACACACAAGTATCACCCTGGTATGTATCCTACAAGCAGCTCAAGCTAACAGATGATGTTTTTTGGTGGAGAATCATCTGAAAATCTACACATAACCACACAAATATACTCCATGATCACAGAAAAACACTCCAAACACCATACTTTAAAAGATAACATAACCACTTACGGCTTTGTTAAGAACAGATAACATTTGAATCACTGACTTTAGATATACTGCTGAGTCTGCTCAAGTTCTTGATTAAATTATTAAGTTCCCAATTGCCTCTTTGGGTAGTATTGTCCTTAATAGATGCCATTTCTCTTAAATTCACATTTAATTCTGTAGGAATTTGCATCTTTCAGCAGCCTGAAAATAAATTGTTGTTCAGGTCCTCTTGAGAACTGTATGTACACTCTGTTGGTAGAAAGCATCTGTTTTCCTACACTCACATTTGTTTTCTGTGGAAATGTGCAGGCTTCCTTCAGATCATCTGGTGTGCATGCTATTTGCATACTGAATTCTCTGTATGTTTTAGTTTCACCTTAAAGGCAGGTTAGAGACAAAAAACTCATTTAAGAACAACAACTGTGGTTTCAACCTTAACAACAAATAAGAAAGCCTTTACATTTCTATTCAGAAATGTGTTTATCCAAGAAAAAAATATCACCACAGATGAAGTCAGAGGCTGTAAGAAAAACATACATGGAACTGCTACAGGCACCAGGAGCAATACTGCAAACGGGAAATGTAGGACTCATTAGCATAGATCAGACTCAACTTTTGTCTCATCTGTTGTCATGTCTTCAAAATGACTCTGTTTATTAAACCTCTGAGAGGTCCAACGTACTACAGTCGAGCTTTAATTCATAAAGCAGCTTTCAGAAGTGACCTGACAGCATTTCTATTCATACAATCAACCATGTTGGCTCATAACTATTGAACTGGATCTTAACAATGTGTTTAAAATTCACTACACACTACACAGCTGTCCTGAATCTTAACAAGTACAACTCTCCTCCTCCCTCACTTTCCACCCTGTACCAAGTGTCCAGCATGTTTTAGGGAGCTGCTGGATTAGCAAGCCCAGCAGAAACAATCACAGACGTGTTATTCCCAGGGGAGCAAAGTGAGGGATAAAGCTTTTTTATGAAGAAGGAAAACAGGAGTATAACAGTATAACAGGAGTATAACAAATAAATCTCATCATGCTGATATATTGTGAAGCTTATACAGAAAGTGGGATATTGAACAGTGGTGGTGAATAGAAAGCCAGGATTACAGGGCAAGGATTTCACACAGCTACATCTCTTTCGTAAGTTTGACTTCTGAGACTTAATATTGCTTTCACCTTGACTGAAAGAAAAGCTTATAAGATTTTACACTGAACAAAGGAGAAAAGAAAAAAATGGCTGGAAACCATCATGAATAATTCAAATTTCTGATCCCATGTAATTCTTGCTTTGTAGATAAAAAGATCATCATGTCAGGTTTGATATAGAATCAAATGAAGTTTGTATTTTTAATTAACTCTTTGGATATTTTCAATTAATTAAGACAATATCTAGAGGGAACATAACTAAATGTACCTGCTTTCAAAATAAAAGGAAAATCTGTTGGTCAGCACCATCCTTACTTGAAGTACAGAACTATATGCCAGATTAAGAAATCAAGTCAGCATTGGCAATTTTACTTCTATTTTTGCCTAGGGGAGTTATTTTTTGAACGCAAGCATAAAGACAATTTTGTTTCCACTGCATCAGTCATCATTATAATAAATAGGCAACTACAAATTTTTGCCTTAGCTTTTATATTTTTCCTAAAGTTTTGGAAGATAGCACTAATGATATTAGCTGGCTAATATTAAGTTGGTATGAACCACTGTGGTATTTGTAGAGCAATAATAACAATTCTCTCATGAGGACACCCATGTCTTTCCTACACTGGTAAGCCCAGAATTGTACATGGCACTCCAGATGCAGCCTCACCCCTGCAAAGTAAAAAGGAATGGTCACCTCTAGTGACCTGCTGACCATGCTAGTCCAGTGCAGCCCAGGATGCTGTTGGCCCTCTTTGCTGTGACAGTACAGTGCTGCCTTGTGGTCAGCTTGTCTGCCAGGACCCCAAGATCCTTCTCTGCAGAGCTGCTCTCCAGCCAGGAAGCCTCTGCCTGGTCTGTACTGGTGTTGTTCTTCCTCAAGTGCAGGGCTTTGCACTTCACTTTGCTGAGCCTCATGAGGTTGCACTCTGCTCACTTCATCAGCCTGTCAAAGCATTGTAGCACCACGACTTGGGGTATCATTCCTCTTCATTTGTTATCATCTGCAAACTTGCTGAGACTGCACTCCATCCCACAACCTTGAGATCACTCAGGGGGAGGTTAAACAGGATTAGCCCCAGTACCCTCAGGGTACCCCAAATAGCAACTAACCTCCAGCTGGCCTCTGTGTTGCTGATCACAACCCTCTAAGCCCAGAAGCTCAGTCATTTTTAAATCCACCTTCCTGCCTCTGTGGGCTTTAATTTTAAAAAGTCACTGAAAAATACAAGCTAAGAGGATATGCTTGCACTTTTACTGAGAGAAGGAGCCATCATGACTTTGGCAGCAGTGAAAGGAAAACTACCATGTCCAATTAATACCTGTTAGGAGCATATCTTCCCTACACTTGAACCCACTGCTATCTGGTCAGTTTAAGTCTGACCAGGATGTCAGAATAAAGGATTTATCATCCTTTATTTACAAATGAGAAAAGAAGGAAAAAAAACAGATCACGAAAGTAAAGACTACCTCATCTACAGCTCAAAATCACAATATTTTATGAGTCTATTAGCTCTTTCCATAACATAAAATACTGATGCTGACAGGCAGTATTGCCACAAAGAAGGTCTGAAAATTCTTACTGTGCTTTTCATATCTGACAAGTGGCAGAAATATGCCACTTTAAGGGAATGACATGCAGAGATCTGGCCTGCTGTAATGTGTCTTTCCATTTTGACTATATCTGGGAACAATGAGGCAGTGTTGATTCTAGAGCTCTTCTTTCCTAGGTTTAGTAAGACAGTAGCAAGAAAAATGAGATTTCCCATAAGATCAGCATTAAAAACTATTTTGTTGTCTTTGTTGGGGTTATTTGTACATTAATTTCGGTTCCATTGTTGCAAAAAGCCCACACTTAAAAAAGAATGTACTGTTTTTCAAGTATACATGCGTATTTCTGAGGACAGGAGAACTTAGCTACCTCTAGTTAGACAGTAATTTGCCTCTACACCTTACTATAGAAATAAAATTATGACACCTTTGCCTTCAAAGTAGTGAGCAAGTGTCAGAAGTGAACGCACAATTCTTACTTTCCCGCAGCAAACAAGTGAAACTGATAAATGGACTCAGGGATAAAAAAAATTTAACAGCATTGTCAGGATGAGCTATCAGTGTTGATTGCACTTCATAGGAACAGAGGGATATCAAGCATAGCAACAATTGTCTGGCAAGCCTAAATTGTTGTGGCACACACTGTCTTCTCACCTGGGTAGCAGGTCAGCTGTTTTCTAGCTCCTACCCCTCTTGAAAGCATTTCTGTTCTGAGGATGGAGTTACCTGAAGCTTAGCTCAGATCTAAGCAGCTCCTCTCTATATTGGACTGAATAAGTTAAAAATTGTGCCTGATGATGCAGCATGCTATTGAATCAGTGGTAGCAGCTAATTTGTCTTCAGGACAAAATGAAGCAAGGAGTGGAACAGAATATCAGGGTGACCATGCAATTAGTTTAATAGAAACTGAAGGCAAGGCCTAAGAAGTTGTCAGGACGTTAGCAAGATGTTTAACCTCTCCTGAGTGCCATCTGCAAGTATTGCATCTCAGCTCTGTTCCTACCCCTCAGGAAAAGCAGGAACTTATGAAGCACTTCAGAATCCCCTCCCTGGCCTCCTGCCCACTCCTGCAGACCCTTCTTGCAGCGGGGGAGCTGCCTACAGGGTCTGTAGCCATGGCACTGCAGTGCTCTGCTTCAGTGCACCACAAACAGCAATGCAGTCACCTCCTGGAGCGTTACCATGTGAGCAGTGGACAGTATCACACAATCTATGTTTGCTCTGCACAGCTCACCCCCTGCCACGGAAATTTTCCAGATAGGAGTAGGAAACACAGGAGGAGAACAGAAAAAAAACAAACTTCTCCTGTGGGAACAGGACTTTCCTCATCTAACCAGGTATCACAATAAAAGTAAGATCCCTTTGTAACCTCAGTAGCTCAATTTTACCGTAAGCTTGCAGATCCCACTCCCCTGTTTTCCAATTTACACACAAGTCTCTGAAGGAAGACCAAAATCCCTTTGAAGGTTATAAACACTAGACAAGGTTCAATCTTCTCAGTATATTTATAATAAAGGATTTTTTTGGTGTCATGATTTTGTCTCCTTCTATCACACCAACACCAGCAGTGCCAATATATGAGGTTCCACAGAAATCACAATCTCATGGTGACAGAAAATGCATCTCAACTACTGGTGGTCTGTCACTGCCAAACAAGTGAAGCCTGTCCTGCCTTTAATTCTGCAGAGACAAAACTATTTCCACATTCTGCAGGAGCTGCTTCCCTCATACAAAGGGTCAAAACCTCATGACTGTAACTGTTGTGCAAACCCAGGGAAGGCAATTTATCTCTTCACTTGGTATTAATGGGACAGGAATCTGGCCACCAGGGATATTGATGCTGTAAAATATGCAGTAAACAATGATTTCATTTATATGAAGAATGAGTACTATATTAAATTTGAGTTAAATATTACATGAAGAATGTGTTAAATATTAAGATGAAGATTCCACACACATATTATTTGTTGCAGACAAAAATAACTAAATATATATTTGACATTAATTCATCCACCATTTCAGAGTCTTCATGCCTTTTAGAGCATGTCACAAATACACACACAGTCCCAAATGATGTACTTTGTGTTTTTGTGCAGTATATGAACCTAAGAATTTTACTTCCATGCTACTGCCACCTTATACATTTGTGACTACACTTTAGAACCAAATCCTCACTTTTCTCTACAGCACAATATCAAGATCACTTGTTTGGGCATATAAAACATTCTTCAAACAGCTTTTGGCTGTTCCGCAATGAACCTCTCTTGGGAGAGTCTCTCCTAGAGAACCGGAATCTCCGAGAAGAAAAGGACAAAAATGTGCTTGGCGGAAGCAGGGAACTGATGCCTCCGAAGCACCTCATTAGGTTTTCCCCCTCTGGCCCCCTTCTTGTGTCCTTCTGTCCCTTGCCTCTCTCCTTCATGGTAGTCTCATCAAGAGTGAAATTCTGCTCCTAGGCCATTTCCAGATAGATGATGGTTGTACATGTTAGTCCTTGGAGAATAATTAAATGAAACATCTGAAAGCTGTGTTGTGCCTCCTTCTCCCTCCATATGGCTAAAACTTCTTTTCCCATAACTAATCTGACATTTGCTGATTGAAGATTGTGTAGTGGAATACACATTTTATTTGTGCATAAAAGGTTACATTAGAAATTATTTCTGAAAAAAGTACAAACTGCAACATTGTTCTGAGGGTATGATACTTGCTCCTAATTTCTTTCACTGTGCTGAATAAATTTTCTGTGCCCTGAAAAAATTTTCTTAAACTCATTTTTCTTGATATGACTTAGCAATATTGTCAGATTAACAACTGTTGGCACAATTATTGTTAAAGGACATATTTGACTGCAAAACATCAGATCAGAGCATATAGAGATGAAGAGTTTAATGATCTCTGGTAACTGCCATTCATAATAACAATTATTTACTTTCTAAGTGGAATAAAATTAATTAAATAAACTTTCTATCAAAATTTCTTTTTCGTTCAGACAGACAAAACCAGTGTTATATCTCTCAGGACTGCATTTCTCTTCACAACTCACATCCTTCAACACAAAGACCTTCATGTCAAAAATAATCAAAACTTGATGAAACTACCTTTCATCACTTGAAGCTAGTCCACTAAAAACAAGATCAGATACAAGAGGATGCTACAATCACAAAAAAAATTCTTTGTACCATATGAAAAGGATACTCAAAATTGCTGAGACCTTTCCCCCTTGTTTTGCAAGACACCTTCAGGAAAAGATACTTGTTCCCAGACAGCTTCCTGGAATAGATGTGTCATAGAAATTTTTAATTAGTGAATTCTTTAGATTCTTAAGTAAGGGTAATGAACAAAAAATCCTGTTGTGTTCTGAAGGAGTTTTTGCAGCTGTATTTATGGGAAGCAAATGTCTTATTACATATGTTACTCTGCAGCAGTAGTTTTCACACGTAGGTAATTTCAAGGAGATAATATTTAAGTTGTCTACACAGTTCTAGCATATTTTTTGAGAAATATCCTCCCTCAAGAAATGATAATGAAAGATGATTTAACATCCAAGGGAGTTCCAGCACTTTTTCAAGCCTCTGTAAAATCCTAAGTTCTCCTGAAATTTGAATTTCCCCTAAAACTTCCCATGGAGGCTTTAGATCTCACAGAAATCACAGACAACTTGTCTTCCTAGCAACATTCATAGTTACATTTCCTTCAATCCACACTGCAACCAGCTCCAATCCCATGTAATCCACCACAGTACCATCCTCATTTCCAGCTTCCCACACCCTCTCTCTGCTCCCACTGCCTCCTTGCTCCTCAGCAGCTCTTGCAGACCTACAGGTCCTTAACAGATCGAAACCACCACTATCAGTGCTGGCTGCTAGCTTAGCATGCTTCCCTAAATTTCACAATACATGAATTCACTTTTACAAAGATTGCTGATAACAGTAATATTACATTTATTCTTAGCTGTCCAAACCTTTTGCAGAAGCCAGAAGTGCTTCAGCACTGTCACACAGTTTGATGGTGTATCCACATCTCTTACAGGCAGCTCTTTAGTGTCCTTTGGATCATGTGCCCAAATCCTGTGACACAGGAGATATCCAATTGTCCCTTTTGGATTTCAGCTCTGTGAAACTGTACATCCAACACCCTTAAGAGCACACCCTTGCAATTGCAAACATACATAAACAATGCTCATTTGTTCTTTTCATATCCCACAGTGTGAACAAAACTTCAGTCTCAGCTGCTCAAAATATAAAAGGATCTATATCCATCGGAGGAAGAAAGGAAGAAATTAGGTAAACTGAGTCACAGAGTTTTCATTTCAAAAATACACAAATTTCCCATTTTATCCATACTTCCCATCAGCATGTCAGAGTAAAATCTCAGTGTTATTCCCTGGAATTGGATAAGAGTCCTTGGAAAAAGAATTCTGCTTATATAAACTATTACTGCATGTCAGGATCACTTCAAACTATTATTTGGATATAACCCAGAAGTGTCGCAGTAATTCAGTCCCAGTGCTCACATGAGAATTTTTTGGAAGGGGTTTTGTACTGCAGAGCACTGCCTTCAAGCAGACCAAAAATACTGAATAGTAGCCATTCTTTTTTTTTTTTTTCTTTCTTTTTTTCTTTTTAAGCATTTCATTTTCTTTTCAAATGCCCTACAAAATTAAGAAAAAAAAGTCAGTGCAATCTCCTCTAGGAAAGACAAGGTTACTTTTCCTTATTTTTTTTTATTACAAATAGCATTTTACTGTGACTGGAATTGCACTCAATTTGCTTTTTTCAATGCTTTCAAAGAGTCTGAAAGGTTTATTCTGCTTCACTATAAGCAGCACTCTGGAATATTCCCATATAACTTGGTGCATAAACCATGAACTGAAAAAAATTATGAAGAGTTAATTTATTTTCACTAGATTTAGTTTATGCAGCAGGGGCAACTTGTACTCATATGAGGTAATAGAGATAAAGCAATATTTTTCTTTTCTGATTCTTAACATGCATTTTCCCAGGATAGAAGATACTTAGGGTATTTTTTAAGGGTCTATGTATATTGTTGATAATTTTATTTATTACACATTTTGGAAAGAAGAGCTTCCAGTAAAACATACACCATTATACCTCCACATGCATGCCTATGGTGTGACATGAACAAATTTAATTTAGTAACATGGGCTTTTTTTAAGCCAGGGAACATCAGTTTTCTCTAAAATTATTACACTGCTTTCCAGCTCACTGGTTGGATACCGTGGGGCAAGTTTGTATTTGAGTTGAGTTGATTGATAGAACCTGATTCTCTGTAGATTCAGTCCAGGCTCCCCCTGATGTCCTAAATCTGCTCCCAGGTGGAATTGCACAGGTAGAGGGAGGGATAGGAGACAGGAATCCCATATGAGTGTCTGATCAAAGCAGGGAGAGGCTGCTCTGGGATGGTACTTTGCCAGAGAGTGGCCTAATCCAAACCCCTCTGGAGCCTGGAGCAGACACACCACAGCTCTGGCTCACACCTCTGGACCCCACGTTTGGGGACATTCAGTCACAAGACTGTGGGTACAAACTCCCAGGGTGTTCCAGACTATTCCAGACTACACCATCACCAGCAGCTGGGCTCAGAACGCCCAGGGGGTGGCCCCCATTCTGAAAATCTTGCTCTCTGAACTGCAGTGTAACTGTGCTCTCTGAGATGCACTTGGGAACACCTTGGTCCGTGAGGGGCCCTGAGAAGACCCTCCTCCTCCCCTGGATACGTGATTCAAATCACACTGAAGCCATTAATCCCAGCTTAGTGAGCTGTGAAAAAAAGACACACACTCTTGTGCAGCTTTTCTTTCCCTGGGTTGAGACTTCTTCCCTTGTAAATGAACTGATGAGACACCAGAACTATCGTGCTGTCTCTGGTGATGTACAACGCCTGTTTGCACAGTGGTACTGTGCTATTACTATTCATTTTGATAGTGTGTTTCCTTCCTCTCCCTGCAGTTGATTCATCTGAATTGTTGCCAAGATGGTTGGTTGCCTTGGAAACTAATTAAGGAAAGGCTTTGGTTAGAAGCAGAGTTTCAAGCATTAAACTATTTGAGAGACAGATGCAGAAATTAAGGTAATGTCTGCTAAGATGAAAGGGCTAATCCTTTATGTATAAGAAGAAAGAGCCCCATTTAAATGCTAGGATTGAAACAAAGTAACTTACACACAAACTGATTTTTAAAACCTGGAAGAGATGAGCAAGCGAGGAGTTTCAAAATCAGTCAGGAGCTTAGAAGAGGTGACAAACATTCCCAAAGCTATTAGAGATGGAGAGATGGACAGATAGGGAAAGACAACAACTCAGGGGATCACATGTTGAACAAATTATAGCCAGCTTAACCCTTTCCCTCAAATACTCTGTGTCTTCAAAACACTTCTGTGAATGTTGTCTTGAAAAGTAACTGTAGAGCTAATAAAGGACCAAATCCTCTCCTTCAGCCCAGGTAGGGCACAACAAGCCTCCATGAGTACATCTGATCCCAAAGCTCACCAAATGCAACAGGAAAAGGTGAGGGCCAATGGCCCTCAGGACCTCTGCACCCAAGACTTGTCCACAAGGGTAACAATTTGAGCAGCTCAGACAGTGTGGACACAAGGTGGGACCCTCAGAGGGCTCAGGGCAAACACATGCACCATTTCTGCACACTGAAAAGCTGCGCAGAAAGGTGAACTATGCAGCAAATTGAGCTTTTACAGCTACCTATTAACTGAAGTTCAAAGCAAATGCAATCTCTGTATGAGCACAATGATATCAATTTACATATCATCTCCAGGATAATTGTTGACTCTCTACTTGCAACAGCATAACTAAACAAAGATTTTGGTACTCTGTACATCTAATGGCAATGCAGAGGCTGCCATATAAATATGACTGTAACAGCACAACTGCATACTACAAATATTGTGGTAAAAATATGCAAAGTATTAAAAGCAGATGCATGTGTGTGCATTGGTGTGTGCATTTATAGCCCACAAATTATCATAAAACATAAAATGAATAAGTGCTACAATCACACAAAAATAAAAACTCCAATGGTGACTTCAGGTTCATACGCCCCTGGCACGAGAAACGAGTTGCTTGGCAGCAATCTTCTACATACAGCAACTTCCACATTTACAGTGAGATGTTTCTGGTATTAATTATTATTACTACTGATCAGATAAATTTAAAACTGTGCTTTAATGTCTTTTGAACACTTTCATGCTTTGTGTGCCATTACTTCAATCATTCTGCAGGATGACTAATAATGCTCTGATAAATTCCCGTCATTTAGAACCTGGCTTGTTTTATGAAATCTGGATGATGGCTTTGGAGAGACATTCCTTTTTACAGGCTAGAAATTCTTTCCTCAGGTATGTGTGAAATGTGCTGCATGTGGGGCAATTAACCCAAGATGTTACTCTCTCTGCTTTAGCAATTCATCTCCTGCTCTTTTTGAGTTTTACAGCTGACATGAGCAGGCCCTTTAAGGCAGATACAGCTGTCACTTTTGACTTATGCTCATTCTTACTCTTCTGCTGGCTACGTCCTGAGGGTGCCTGATCTAAGTAATTCCCCTTCCTCCCCATATGCCCATACAGACTTGGGAGCTGCTGAAACTCCCTGGGTGTGAAGGGAAAGAAGTGACCTTTCATTCTGCTTTACATCCTGCAACAATACTCATGGGTATCTAATGAAGAAACGTCCTAAATTTTAAGTTTCTAGTTCATTGGAAATGTAAAAATGAACTGTACCAGTTTCAGAGTGATGTTACACAACAGTCTACAAAGCAGATACTCTCTTGGAGCCTCAGCTGAACCCCACTGCTCCATACAGCTCCAGACAGAGGATAAAATCAGCCTGTGACACAGCTGTGGCCCTGAGCCCTGGAGAAGGCGATGGGCACATTGCTCTGGAGGGTCTGCTCCCAGCAGTGCAGTGCCTTCAGAGGACATGACATTGCTGGGCTTCAAAAGCAAAGCAGGAGCTGAAGCTACTCATAGCTCTGCTTCAAGTGTCCCTCTGGAATTGTATTTTAAATTGCTATGGAGAACACAGGGAAACCCTCACCAGACCATCTGGTTATAATGGAACACATAAACCAGGAAGTTTACATGACAGCAGTCTTGAATTTTTTCAATTACATCTTTCCATATTGTTATTTTTAATGACTGTTCGTCAACCCAATGCTGCAGTTCTGTGTTTATTCTTACGACACCCTAAATGTGAAAGCTGTTGTGCAGAGAGCTCACTCCTCTGAGATCTGAGCAGCTCTGCAGAGAGATACAGCTGGGGCTGTACTGAAAACCTGCACACCTCCATCCTAATCTCAAAATTTCAGACTCCAAGGTCGTCACAGCCAGTGCGTGCACAGGACAGAGTTCAGTCAATCAGATTACCCTTCTTAATCCTAGAGATGCTTCTCTTTAAGTTGTCTTTGACAGTCTGGCTGTCATTGTAAAACTTTGGGAACTGCATTCTCTGCTGTAATATTGCTTTTGCTTTGTGAGATGCCTTTACTTAATACAGATACTGCCTTGGAGCCCAACCTTCATGACTAAGTTTGGAGATAGAGTCTTTTCGATAAAAGCATGCAGTCTCTGGAATAAACAACTCTTTTGTAAAATTTCACCATTTTGATCCTGAATGGAGTTTCTTCCTCCTCATTTGCCCTCAGGAGATTTTCTTGTAAGTGGACATAAAGCCGTTCAAGTCTGAAATACAGCTTTTTATCCCAGGAATAAGAAAAACATATTTCTTAACTCAAAAACATGTCTCTAAATACATGCTCAAACAGGCTAAGACTTACTGTTAGCTCTCAGAAGAAAATGTTCTTCTGTTTATGAGAATGAAATTTTATATCTATACATGAAGAAATACAGAATATTTTAGCATCAAGGGACAAGAAGTGTGGGGAGCTTATGAATTTTGCATGATATAAGTGTTGCCATCTGTATGCCTGAGAGGCCAGTACATGATCGAATTCCATATAGTTTTGTTGTGCAAGAGGAATATAGATCCAATGCTCAGTGGTTATAGAACTATAGGGCAAGTGAACAAACAGATGGCAACTTACAGAATAACTACTGTCTTCTCTGCTTCCCTCTATTCTACAGCTGAAGAGGTTTGGGCAGGGTATCCAACTCCAGGACAAAGTATAAGGCCCACTACAAAATCTTCAGAATGGGGAATGAAAACAGATCAGCCTGCAATATGAAATTTGGCACAAAACACGTTACTCAGGCAGAGTAGGAGCTGAGGTGCCCTCTTTCCCTGACCTTATATTTACAGCTGGGAAGATCAGGTACCAGACTGTCCTGAAAAGAAAAATACTTCATATGACAGGTTACAGATCTTGGAAATGTAGGGACATATACACGTGCCATATGCTAAAGGCATATAGAATACTCAAGGTCACTGACTCACATGTCTGTACATTGCTGGAGAAAGGTATGGAATATTCCAGAATGACCTGAAGTCTCAGAAGAAAACCCCCAGATGTGTAATTGTCTTTGGATGAGCCTGAACTTTTGGAAGAGATGTATACCCTGGTCTGAACTGGTCGAAAAATGGATCAAAGGAAGAGAAGTGCACATACTGACCAGCCTGATACAGGAAAAGAGGTCACTCTTACTGAATCCAGGCACTAACACAAAGCCATGACTCCTGGAGCAGAGCACTGACAAGCTTGCTGAATGGGCTGGCCAAGAGCCCAAAAGTCTGATAGCAAACTCAGTGCGTGTGTAGACTGTTTAGTGGTTTACAGTCTGCTTATTTCTGCTACGACTTTTCTTCTTGAATAAGTTCTATTTAAGCCTCTGAAATCCAGGGTCACTGGCAAATTCTGCTGCTGACTCAGAGAATGAAATAGCAGGTGCCACACAGTAACCACATAAACCCCCTCTCTGGAGGGAGGCATCGCTCCCACAAGCTGATGGGAGGGTTGACCTTTGGAGTTCTGCTCCTAGGAGGCCAAAAAAGGGAGAGGGATGGAGAGGCAGCTGGGTTGAGGCAGCCCATACCAGCCCTCTACGGGACCCGGTTTGTCCATGAGTACTCTGACACAGCAGTTCAGGCAGGTAGAGTGTCTTGGCTTCCTTTTGTTCTCACTGGGAAAAACAAACCCATCTGCAAATGTGCATCAGCAAGTGGTAACAGGCTCAGATGTTACTGCTTCTCAGCTGAGCAGCCTTCCTACACATAGCACTGAATTGACTTTTTAAATTGCAATAAAACGCTAGATTTGAAATATGCAAATCCAGACTTATCTCTCCCCTCAATAATATGCTATCAGCAAACACACTTGGCTAAAAAAAAGACAATTCTCCATTCCCTTGAGCAAACTGGATGGATGGATTTAAATACGACACATGTTTGTGAAAACTTTTAACTACTTTGTGAGAAGATAACCGGGTAAGCAGAGGAGATGGGAGGAAAAGCCTACAAACAATAATTGTTCAGCTATCAACCTAGGGTCCATCCACCATTACTGACTCCCTGCAGAAATTTAAGTCACTGCTCCTCAGTATCCAATTAAAAAACCTCTGGAAATTGTTGACAGAAGATATTTTTAGCATCAGGGGCACCAGCATGTACTGTAGAGTCTGGGGAAACCTGGAGGCCCCAATAGCAAATTTTTACTTAACAGATGCTAATCACATTGACAGAAGACTGAATCATACATTTAACAAAATTTAAACTCTACTAGAGTTGAATTTAGAATAGCAGCAGAAGAAAAGAGTCGCCAGTTTTTCTGCTATATGGTTTGCTTGGTATACAGCTTTCCTTTTAGGCACTGAAATGGTTTGATTTTTAGTTCTCTTACTTGGACAATAGAAGCCAAAATGAGAACAAATGTAAATTAAGTTAGATCAAACAAAAGGCTTGCTTCTCAGCTGAGAGTGGGCCCAAAGAGCTCTTTAAGCTTGGCTCAGGAGTGCTCTCTTGCAGCATTTTCAGAAGAGTGGGCTGTGGGTAGGTAATGGTGTTTTGCATCTTTTCCAAGAACATGAGCAAATGAAAGAAAAAAAATAAGAGAATTTTTTTACACTTTTCAGTATGAATTTCCCTAAAGAGAGCACTCACCACATTGCCTAAAAATACAGCATAAAATGCAATGCTGTGCATTAGCATCACAACCATAGCAGTTGTCAGAATTAGGGACCAGCATGGCTTGTGCCCTGTTCCTTGCTCTGTAAGTAGCAGCTATGGCACCTGGCTGACCCCACAGCCTGACCCTCAGTGATACACCTCAAGGCTTGACAGGAACTGAATATTTTGAGAAGGAATGCAGTGAATATATTTTTCATGTTTCCCAGGGTTTATGGCAGTGAGGTCAGTTTGTTGGTAGTCTACAATACAACATTTCTAAGAGATATGCTAATGCTTCATGAAATTTAAATGTTACTCTTGATCTATTCCTTACTATGAACCCACAGTTAAATTTACAAAGTGGCATTAATCAGAGGGTTTTTCAGTCTTAATGCAAGTGAATTCCCACATGCTTGTGAATAACCAAGCAGCATGGATTTGATGCCACACCAGGTGTACTGTGAGCCCAGCCAGCAAGGAACTGTCCTGCGTCTGCTTGCAAGATTTGTATCTGTTCTACACCTCTTCAAGCACATTGCACAGCACAATCAGCAACACAGGCATAATGGGTAGCACCCTGGGATGGCCAGGGGGTATGGCCACTCCTCTGGGGCAAAGCAAACGCCAGGAAAGCCATGCAAGAGCAAAACAGTCACTCCAAATGCATCTACCCCCACAAAGGTGATTAGACTCCAACACCCACAATTTAAACCTGTCAACAGCACTGGCTGTGCTGAGGGGAGGGCTTTATGTACCAAAATGTACTAATGAATTGTTTGGACTACCAGCTGAATTTTTCATTAGCAGGATTTCCTTCTGGGAATTCATTAAGATGATTCTGTGATACTTCACTGGCTTTTTATTTCTTGTTTCATGTTTAACTTAAAAAACTGCACCTGTCTTGCAATCCTTACAAGCAGCCTTGATTCCAGTAATATTACTCTGACAGCTGAGGTTTTAGGTTCCTCACCTACTTAAAAATAATTCATTATTAACATTTGGGAAAGAATATCACAGTGATGTTTCCTGGTAGGTTACGTGTAAGTGCTGCCACCAACTATGAGCATCACTGCAGCATTTTAATTTTTCTAGGTAAATGGCCAGTTGTTGGGACTCTCATCTCAAGGGATACTTAATCTCTACAAATAAGCAGTTCTGGAAATATTAATGGTTTCTGTCACAGAGAGATCACAATTTCTGAAAAGCATATACCTGTTCCAAAATGGTGTTGATTCTGTCTACTTCACAGTCAATTAAGTATCTTTTTTCTTGCCGTCTGTCCATCTCCTCTATAATTCTTCTGAACTCTTGAACATCTTTTATGCTTCCTACAGATCTGGCTGTCACTTGCCAGTTGTTCTGTACTGCTGCTTCCATAATTGCCTGAAGGATGGAAAATCCTGTGGGGGAAGAGACAATACAACCATTTAAAAGCAGAACAAAAATAAAAACTATTTTGAACGTTTGACAATGGGTTCACAAAAACTTGCATCATCTAAAGGGACATAGACTAGCTGAGAGCCTGCAAGTGCTTCACTGCTTGAGAAAACAGCAGTGTAGGGACCAGTTTCTTCTTTCAGCTATGCCATTGGCAAAGTCACTGACTTCACAGAACATCTTGGTGGTGTGTTACTGCAAGGCATATCAGACCCTGTCCAATATACCATATCATGATCCTCTCAGGATGTTTATGGTCATGCTGGGGGGTCTGTGCCAGCTGAGAATAGGAGCCTGCAGCCATTACTTGGGCAGAAGTCCACCAGCCTGAGGAGAGGACAAAAGGGCTGACTTGCCTATGCAGACTGCAGCAATGGGTCATTAACTGGCAGGGATCCAAGCACTGCACAAGAATGTCAATTCAGTCATTGTACCAGTCACTGGAGCCACAACCACAAGACAGCACTTCACTGATACTCACTTTGATTTCAAAAAATGTTTTTAAATATGGAGTCTAGCAGCATTAACCACACTTTCAATGTGTTCATTAAGGTAATACAAACTAATTTAGCATCCTCAATACAGGAGAGAAGCAGCACAGAACAGCCAAGGACTACACAGTGGGAAATTACAGAGGCAAGCAGCATTTCAATTTCTCATGAACAGCCATGCCTTGGTGAAAGGCAGAACCCAAGTCAAGTCCCTAAGTGAAAAGTGGTGGAACTAAAGATAGAACCTCTGTCAAGTCATGCTTATGCAGGAATCATCAGACATTGATTCGCATACCTTTATTTTAGTATGTAGCTGAGAATCTGTTTTCATTCCAGAAATTTTATTTTGTGCATCGTTCTAATTGTTTCAATTCTGAGCAGATGCAACTCAAAGATAGAGATCATCTACTTCAAGCACACCCAGTGGTTTTCAGTAGAGTTTTATTGTACTGAAGCATTTGAGTGCTGTTTCTGTCCAGATAATTTATTTACAAAACTTTCAGTCCAATTATTTAGTCATACTGTGGATTTCTCGTCCACAGACAGATTTCAAAATCTTACACACAACCACATAAATATACAGGATCAACAACCAATCAATTGTGCTCTGCAAGAACCACTTCTGTGAAACTGAAAGGAGTTTGAGCTACAGAGGAACAACACATTCACTGCTGTGAAATTACACCAATAGCTATTCTGAACTCAGACACCCTTGTAGAGGTACAACGATAACAAAGAACTTGTGCTGCAGCCTGATCTTCCACAGCCTGCTGTAAATCTGTAGTGGCTGTCTGAAGCCAGAGGAGCTGCACCATTACCTCATTACAGACACAAACAAGGAAGAATTATTTTCTGGATTACAATTAGATTATCATAATTTACCGTGTGACTTCCTTAGGTCTCACTCAAATGCCCTCACTTTCCCTGTGCAGCCTCCCTGATTCTTAATGCTTTTCTTTGTATGAATGCACTTTACTATCCCATGAAAGGTGGTGACAATTAATATGTACGCTGGTTGAGAATCCTTTCTGGCATCTTCTTTCCTCTGAGACTACTGAAAGAGAGGCATTTACATATGTATAGTACAATGAACTCAGTCTTCCTTAACATCATATTTTACAAAAATGGCTGTGATGTCTGTGACAGCATTGTGATTGCATTACATGTAGCAGGAAGATCTAAGTCTAAGATACTTCGTTGGGTGCAAATGAGGAATTTTTATGTGGAAACATAAATACCACTAATGGGGATTTACAAATGCTTTGCATGCAAAGATGTGCTTTTGAAAAGATATGATTCCGCTAAGCAATAAATATTTACAACTTTGTTTCATCATTCATATGACATCTAAGTATGAACCTTGAGCTTGCTCTAAAAAACAACAGTCCATAAGTCCAGGTTTTTTTACTCCAGATTGAAAAAATTACTTCAAAATATTATGAAAAACTGACACTTCAAACATATCTGTAGCCCTACTTTTTGCTAATGACACATACAAAGCTTGTGAAGGATCTCAAGGAAAGAAAGAAAATGAATTTGCTGGAGTGAAGATGCCATTGGTTGGCTGCCATGCTCCCAGTTTCAGCTAACACGGAGTCAGAAATTGCTTTGTCAAACCTTGAATATCTCAGAAGAAAGTTGGGGAATTTTCCTAATTTTGTGCAATTGCATGTTTGTGTGGGTGTGAGTATATGTGTATTTTTGTATGCATATGTATTAGTCAGTGGTTACCATTTCAAGAAAGAGAAGAACAAGATTACTCAGCAGCCTTTCTCCTATGCATGAAAATACAATTACAGTAAACTAAGACTGAAAAGTTTCAGAGCTTTGTAATTTCTGTCTTCTCTGCCTCCTCTTTCTCCTTGTCACATCAAATCTTTACAATCACAGTCCCCTCTACCCCTGCCAGTGCTTGAAATCCTCCCTATGGGCACCGTCTGTGCTGTGCCAGCTCCTCTCTCTTGGGTGCTCTCCCATCCTTGCTTTGAGAAGAACCCTTTGCCCTTCCTGCAGCAGTTAGACCAGTTCTCTGATGACCTTTACAGAGCCCATATTCCTGGTTTACTAAAGCTTGGTTCAAACCCCCTGCTCACAGGAAGGCAGCACCTGCATCCTCACTGTTCCAGTCTCAGGTCTCTCCCCATGTCTAATGCCTTCAGAGCCATTTACCACATTTTACATCATTACCCATTACATGGTATTCCTGTAAACAACATGTGCCAGGCTCCAGCTGTACTTTACCATTAAAAGAGCTGTTACATAAACAGTATGATTGTTTAACTAAAAGGACCATTTTTATCTTGAAATGTTAACTTTTCTCTCTTTTTTAGCATAACAATGCAAGCTGTACCATTTAGGGAGCACTGCCTGGACAGGGAAATTATTTCCTGTGTTGTGTGCACTGTCAGTGACCAGGCCTGCACATGGTGCTTTTCTACACCTGCCCTCAGGACACACACCTGTGAAAGCCCCTCAAGACATGCTCACCCCTGAGCACTCTGGAGGTGCAGAACTCTTACAGGTACCTCTCATCTTGTTCCCCTGAAGGGAGAAAGCAACAGCCAGCCATGGCAACTATCTCCTGTCCGAAGTCTTTGTCTGGTGTGCATCACATTTACTCCAAAAGACTAAAG
Source organism: Polioptila caerulea (assembly GCA_013397295.1). Lineage (NCBI taxonomy): Eukaryota > Metazoa > Chordata > Aves > Passeriformes > Certhiidae > Polioptila > Polioptila caerulea. The sequence continues at coordinate 1,853,594 of VYXF01008143.1, read as the reverse complement.
AACTGATAATGCACCACAGGTCTGGGGAGAAGTCATGCAGGAAGGGCTTTCATCAATACTATTGCTAGTTCATACTACTTCCACCAAGACAGACAAAAAATATTAGTTAAGGCAAGAAAAACTCTCATCTTCCTAGAAGATGGCAGCAATGAGGTTATCTTGAAAGGTGGAACATAATATCATCACAGAAAACCAGTGGCTGCTCATTCTGTAGTCATTCACGCCAATACAGACCACAAGAAAAATTTATTTAGATCCCAATCTTATCTTTCCACCTTTTTTTTTTAAGTCATACCTTGGATGTGAAAAACAGTAGGATAAAAGGCAGGTGTTTTTCTGGAAGCACTGTTTCTGAGCTTAGCTCATCTGAAGACACTCTATCTCTTCTCTGCACTGTGTTATTAACAAGTTGGCATTACAGATTTAAGAATGGTCACCTGACAGCTGTGGCCATACTTGCCAGGTCATGTAACACACAGGCTGCTCCTGTCATCTCTGAGTGCAATCTCACAAGTCAATCTGATCCACACCACTAAAAGCTTAGATGACCCTGGCCTTACCATTTAAATATGCTATTGTCTGGCTCATCCTTAAAATACTGATGAATTCAAAGAGCTAGCCCTCATCTAAACAGCCTGCAGAGTGATTGGGCCGAAGATAAATGCACTAATAAAACTAGAACCAAACAAGTCTCCAGCCTGCCTCTCAGAGAGCTGAAACAAGTATTTTGAGTTTTGCAGACTGAAGCTTGCAAAGAAGGAAAACATTCTAAATAAATTTCTTGTAAAGCAGGTTAAACAAATCTTATTTGTTGCAATGCTATCTCTGTACTTTAAGCAATGCAAATGGAATTACATTCTGGCCAGTCCTCCCTGAAGCTGGACTAAGAAACAAATTCTGCCAGTGTCTTCCTACTTCTGCCAGGGAAGTAAAGTCTGTGCCTCAGTCTTTCTGATCATTTGTTTGATAAAAGCATCTCTCCATTGACCCTGCTAACACAAGTGAAGAGGACATTTCACTCTTTTACATCTCTGAAAGCTCACAAAACTTCTCCCACATCCACACAGGCAAAATTCACGTCAGCAGTTTGCTCAGCCATATGAAATTCTGTGTGCTACATCACTGAACTCTTGTTTAAATAACAGCAACCATTAATGTGACATGACTAAACGATCACACTGGAACATCTGTAGCATCACATGAGCCCTTTCAGCTGGCACCAAAGTACTTACTGAAAAAAGTTACCACTTATGTAAATCTCTTTTCCTGAATGCTCTTGCTAAGACCTTGGACCTTTAGCCCACTACAAAAATGAAAGAGCACTTGCCCTCCCTTTGCCTTGCTGAATACCAACGATCTATGAGGGCTGTGTTTTCCTGACATGCTTGTGCCACCTGAATGAACATCGACTCTGATCTGAATACTTGTGTTTTGAACTATGTATCTGGGACATGATACAGAGAACGACGCTTCTGGCCCATGAGTGAACTTCAGGGATTTAAGTGCTGAGCTGTGTTTGTCAAGGGCACAATGAACTCACCAAAGAGGCCATCCACAAGTGATTCCCCATGACAAATACAATTTCTATGATGCCAGCTTACACTTCAAATGTACCAGAGGTCGGTAAGTTGAGATATACTTGGATATTCTGTGTGTTTGGCACTGAACCTAACATGAATTTGAAAGCAATTAGATCAACATGTTAGGCATGAGTAAAAAAACAACCAGTCAACCCCAAAATTCCCCATTATCCAAAATCCCATCATGTCTGTGGGGCAAGTAGGCTTCACATAACCCAAGTCTGCTTAACAACTTTGTAAGTGGGGAAAGAAGCAAGGAACAAGTTACTAAATGAGTCACTAGGAAGCAATTCAGCAAATGATGAGGACCCTGGAATGCTCTTTCAGTCTGGCACATGTTCAAAATATTAAATAAAATAGAGCAAATGCAATCCATCTAGGTTTGACCTGATCACTTCTAGCTGGTAACCAACACATAAAGTGTTACACACCACTACTCTGGTAGCAGACAACCTTCTAGACCAAGTAGCAAACACATTCTAATTATTTTTTTAATTTCTGCTTTTTACGTTCTGCAAATCTCTAGTTTCCCCTGTACATACACTACAGTACTGCAACCTGTCATCCATAAACAGAGAAATATACACAAATAGGTATGACAGCTTGGTTGAGTGAATGTGAACTTGTTTGGCTCTAAAGGAGAATTTACAGGAACCATCTGGTTCATATTTGCTAGAGATGGAATATAGCTAAAACTTCAGAAATTCAGAGCTGCTGAATGCAAGTAAAATACCTTTTTTCCCCCCTAAATGGCTCATTCTGAATCCATTTCACCTTGATCTATTCTTTCATAACAACCTTGCATCTAACTCATCTCTCATTTTACTCAAGTTTTAGGTCAGTGCAACTATGTTGTTTTTGAATGAAGCTGTGCCAGTGTAAAATGAGAGCAATGTAGTAAGTGATCAAAGAGTTCAATAACCAAGGACAAGAAAAAAAGATGCCGTAAGCAATGCTGTCATTTCCACAGGGGGACTTACTCATATGACTTTCACAATATTGTGGGCAAATCTGCTGGTGTAGGACAGATAGGGATACCTCAGTACAAAGATATGATCCAAAGTTTATCAAAAGAGCTCTGTTCTAGTTTTAGCTTTGCTATGCAAATCTTTATTTAAATAATTTTCAAAGGAATAATTGAGTGAACAGCTTCTGGATACAGATTGGTAACAGAACAGACAAGATGGAACCACGACAAAATCAGAGTAGATTCCACTAGAGGAAAATATAACAGGTAAAGAATTGTGCAGAGAAGGCAGAATTAGCACTGAAAACCAGAAAAAGGAATAATGAATTTTGAGACGTGAGAGAAGGTGAAGAGCATTGTGTTGTCAAGTGATATGGGCTGTAGGGTATCCTCTGTGCACTGATGCTGATGAAACTGATATTGATGCAACCAGAGCTGTGAGGGCACTCTGGTACCAGACAGTGCTGAGATCTGGGAGACATGGGCCTACGAGCAGTGGAGAGCTCTCCCAAAAGAAAACTTTCCACATGCAAATGGAAAAATTGTGAAATTACTTTAGCATTAGAAGTAATTAAGTTCCAAGCTTTCGAGTATCTGAAAAACAAAAAAATAATTAAAATGCCAAAGTACAGATGCTTCACCAGGGAAGTGCTACAGAGTGCAGGGCTTTGTCTGTCCAGCAGAGCCCAAACTCTAAAACTAGGCAGTCAGCATGGTACTGTTACATTGCAGTGAGATACAAATCTATGGAGTTAAATTCCTATGATATTTATCACAGACACCAACTCCCCTGAGTGCCCTGAATTCTCCAGCAAGGACATGCTCAAAGCACCATCAGCAAATCCAGAATAAACCATTTGCTGAGTATCCTGCATCCTACTGGTATCAGGAAGCTAACACCATAATTTTAGTACAGTATCACAGCCTTGCCAAGATGCAGCTTTCTGTAGAGCCTTTCCTTTGTCTTCTTCACCTTTGAGCTCTTCTAGCTCACAGCCATGGTTTTGCAGCCTCACTTACTGACTTTTGCATGGAGCAAGCAAGAAGCCTTGCTGCTTGCAACAGACTAGCCCTCAGCTGAAAAGCATTTAAATGATATAATCAGAACAGAAGTTTCTTTGGGTAAAAATAGAAGAAATCAAGATACACCCAACTATTTTGGTCAGACCCACCAGATTTGTGTTTGCTTGTTTCTTCCTTACCCCTGTGCATAGGTTACTGAAAAAACCCAGATCTAGTCACCATGGATAGAAAGTATCTCAGCCATAATCCTCCCGACATCAGACACAGTGAGCTGACCAGCCAAGTGGACTCCATCTAGCTTTAACTTCAGGCACATTTGGATGACAGTCTCTTATATTCTCTTTCTAATCAGGAGAGAGAGATGCCGTGTAATTTTTCTGTGTTTGAAACGTGCATGGAAATCAATGGAAGAAAACACATAAAAGAACAAAGCTGTGTAAAGCATCATCATCAGGTATCACTCACATCCTCTCTCTGCAATTGAAAAACTAAACAAAAATCTCAGTGTTTTGACTAACATTCAGCCGATGAGGCTGATTTACTGCATGTTAAAAGTACATATCTAATTGTGTTTACATATTTATCTCAGAAAGAAAAGATTCTAAATAGAAATCACAGAGTTAACAATTATCAGTCTGGAAAAGACAACCTGTCTTTACATTCCCTGTAAAGTCACATTCCATCCATATGGCATCTCAGAACACATTTTTCTCTTATTTACTAGAGCAAGCTGAATAGCTACAAGCTGCCAGTGAGCTGGGATACTGATGGAAACCACTATTTATTATTCCAGGTAAAGTTGCATAATTGTGATACAATTACAAATAGAGTTAAAAAGGAAAGTATTGTGTGGAATTATCATCTGAGAAAAGAAATAAAAATTAATTCTTTTTAAGCTTAAATTACTTTTTTAGCCAAAAGCGAGAATCACTGCCTTTATTCTGTTAAAGGCAATAGATGTTCTGGAAAAAAGAAACAGACTCACTTATCAACAGCAGAGGATTCTGGAAATACCTAAAACTTGGCTTCACATATTCAAAGAGTGAAAAATATAATTTCAAAGTATGCTGTAAACTTAAAAATATTGGTAACACAAGTTAACTATCACGATACATAGGGGGTTTTAGCATGAGCGTGCAAGAGTATTGCTGTCTGCCTTCTCTTAAAAACATGTTTGGAACTGCTGAGGCTAAAAAGTGATAAATATTGTTCCTTTGAAGAAACAATCACATGAGATTATGGTAATCAGACTATGAATTGAAATACATATTCATCACAAAAAAAACCCATGGATTCACCTCAGATAAATGTCTTAGAAAAAAAATAATTCTAGTTGAATTGTCCTCAGACATAGTAGAATTATTCTTTCTATCTGACCTTCAGTCAATCATGTTAGGAAAATATTTATTCCACTCCCTAACCTTTATCTGCGCTTTCAGTTTTCAAACTACCTGAGCAAACAGATCTTATGCCTCTGAGAATTTTCATTAACAGATGCTATCAGCCTTTCAAAGTCTCTCTTCACCAACATGTCACCCTTTAGTAGCCAGCATTTTAATTGCCCTTGCAGCTGGAATGTCTTTCATATCACAACCCCTAAGTTAATTTCCTTTTATTTATTCTAAACTCAAAAAAAAAAAAAAAGAAAAGAAAAAGCAATCAAAGGGTGACTACCAAGCTTAAAAGTATTCTGAAATTTAAATGAGTTTTTATGGTAATATAAATGATAATTTATGGATCTATATTCACAGTCTGCATATGTGTTTCATTTTTTGTCACTCAACTGGCTATTTCTGCCTCATTTTTGCTAATAGCTGGCAATGTGAAGCTTTTATATACCACTACTTCCTATATTTTTTCAGTACTTTTCTCTTCGTAACAATGATGTATTTGTTAATTACAAGGCCTCATATTAATCTGTACCATTCTGTTACTCACTAACTACTTGGTAATTCAGATTTGATCTGAACTGAGCTTGAACACACAAATAGAATTCATCTGCATTGACCAGAGCACCAAATGTATGATCTGATCTGCTTTACACTGATTCCCCCTGTAGCAATGCCACAGGATGACAATTCACAAAGCTCCTGGAGAGTTCACATGGCACCAATAGGCAGCACCTGACCCAGCACAGAGCTTGGGGGGAGCAAGTTCCCTTTCAGAACACTCCACACAGATGAGGCAGCAGAACGAGGATGGACTGGCTCAGTGCTCTGTATCAGTGACCCAGCTCTCTTCCTCCTTGCAGCATAATGCCCTGTGTCTCAAAAAGAACCTGGTTTATTCTGCAGGGTGCTGACACATAACAGGCTCATGTAACCTGCAGATTACAGACTTCCCACTGCCTACCAGTCAGGAAATCCCTTTGGCTTTACCTGCTATTCAGGAAAGAGACTAAAGGGGAAACAATGCCTTGCTTTTATAATTCAACCTTGTAACACCATTTGGCTTTTAGAAGTCTTTTTCATTGCACCAAAAATCAGAAATTTAGCATCAGATATCCCTTCTCTCCTAACATGTAGAATATTTTTTGGCTGCTGTGTTTTATTTTGCACCTTCTAAATACAGGGGTTGGAGACAGTAAGCTCAGATGGGGAAAGAAACCCCAGATGCATCAGATCTCTGGGCAGTTACGGCACATGCTGTTCCCAATTTAGCTCAGGAAGGCAGCTCCCATGAAATATTAGGCTGGATTATGCAGAAATGTGCAAACATTTCACTAAACGGAGACAGGGATGTGATGCAAACATTTAGCTCTGGCTTCATCTCTCCAAGTTTCCATGTGCTCATTGGGGAAGGAAGCAGAGAGGGATTCTTGGAGTTGGCTCCACAAATCAGCAAGGTCTGGGCTTCAGATCCAGACTTTTCTAAAGCACAAGATACTTACAAAAAAATACAAAAAAAAAAAAGTAACATTGTTTAGGAATGGGCAGATTTTTTCTAGTTTACTGCTCTGATAATAGACTATTGAAACTACCAGTATGACAGGCTTCACAGAGAAACCGGACTCAGGTAACCTATATGACTTCAAAGGCAACTTCAGCAGAAGTTCAACCTTACCTTACAATCACCTTGGGCAAAACCTGGTCCTGCATATAAAGAACTCTTTGACAGACATGCATATGCCCTCAAAATTTGTCCAAAAATTAGCATAATGGAAGTGTACACTTCGGGATCACCATGAACATGGAATGGTATCAGCAAAAGGCCATGCATTCTTCATGAATTCACGTCCTCTAGATCTTTGTTAACTGCTGCTAACTACAGACTCAGATCTACCCATGATGATACACTAAAATCACTGAACATGTAAAACTGTGTTTCTTAGTTTTATATTATAAATAAACATGGAAAAAAAGTCTTGTTCTTGCATGTGTATGTGGTAAATAGTAAAAATTCTGTAGAATGATCTAGAAATGGCAATAACCAGAAAATTTGAAACAACTAATACTTTTGCCTATGATTCTCTCAGAAATGGGCTCACTTTACAGTACAGCAGAAGTAACATTTTCACAGATATCTGTCTTTCACTTCCAAAAGTGACTTGGGTAGGATGGTGGGAGCAGGTTTTCAGAGGCAATTAAGATGCAGATGCTGAAGAACCTCAGCAGGTGAGGGATCTGCGTTCCACTGCCTTCAGTGACAGGCACACACAGCTCTCATTGAGGTGCTTTTCACAATGTCATTCTCTGTGCATTGAAACCCTAAATACCTCTGAAAGACCTGTCCTGTGTGCCTTTGGAAATCACTTACCAAAATAGGATAGCTGATCTCAGGATACGTACTCTGTGGCCTGCTTAAAAAGTGGCACACAATTCTCTACAGAATATGCTGCTAATTAGTTATTTCACTGTAACATGTTCCACAAGTGCACAGATAAGGACTGTCTGACTAAATGGGATGTACATATATCTGAGAGAGACTATCAATTGTTAGCTTGAAGAAGAAAAGGAAGACAGAAAATTCCCCTCCAAGGCTGCAGAGCAGTAGATTATCTGTTACAAGGAAGGGGTTGCATGTAAACCACATACTCCCTGTTTTCGTAGGTTCATCTAAACTGTTCTTACTTATATGTAATTTGAATATTCCATCTGATATTCAGTGAAACAAAAGAACTCTTTTATTCAATTTGCTTTTATATTATACTGATGCATGACTACTCTTCCATAAATACTAAGTCTCACAAATCTGATTGCATGGTTAGCAAACTACAATGGTTAGCAAACTAAAATATGCAAGAACTTTAGCCCTATCTAATCTGAAGGAGAAAACATACAGTTACTGGCATACACAGCTAGAGGCCCAAGCACTGATAGTTCTGATCTCCCAGTTTACCATTACTGTAGTCATTCAAGCAAAGTGAGATTTCACAGAACAATGGAGGAAAAGTTGTGTTTTGTGCAAATCAATACTTTAAACCAAAAGATTCTCATTCCATCCCTGTCCCCCTGCAATAGGGTGGCACTTCTTGTCTACTTCTATTTTTCACCCCTAAGTCACCTAAGTAAGATTTCTTTAACACTGCCTGCCACTGTAGTTATCTCTGTGCAGGCATGAAACACAAGTTAAAACCAGGTTGGTCACGCCTGCAAGCAAATGGAGTTGACTTCAATAAGAAATTTCCATTTAACCTTGCTAATTATTAATGTACAGATGTTCTAAGCTCAAAATATGATGCCTGTGCTAACTCCAGGGAGCTGGTTCCCCCAATTGTACTCAATACTAACCAACACTCTCCCTGCAGTGAAACATCAAGCCACCATCTTTCTTTTTAAAGCAAAAATTCTATTATTGTTGATTCTGAAAAAAAAAAGGGGGCAATAAAAGTGCAAACATTTATAAAGTACATTCTTTAAACACTGGATTATGACAGTGCTATTTATAATAGTGTAAAAGAGGTCTAGAATCACGTTCCAGCTGTACTGCTATGTTTAACATGCAGTACTTAGCTCCTCCTAAGGTCTCAGCTCTCTGGGCCAGATATTTTTGCTCACTGTTTGGGGCATGCCCCATCACTTCACTTACTCCTTTTCTTTTTATTCTTTTTAATGCAGCAAAAGTTTTGTCCCTGTTTTAAAAGGTCTACACTTTGCATCTCTGTCTTTATTCTTTGGATATCCCTTTTGTCTCTCCTGTAACAGAAGTCTTGTTATCTTCACTCCTATCTTTCAGAAATAGCACTGTTGTCCTCCTCTGCTACACTTCATGGCTTCTACTCAATTGACTTCCCCACTGTGATTTACCTCTGTCACTTTGGATGACGTGGAACTGAGGGACGATACAAAACAGAGGTGTTGTGAAACACAGGGGGCTGAGACCATGGTGCTATGGGGATGCAGTGAAGCACATCCCTTCTACATCTACACTGATTTTGTTCCATCAGTGGTCCCAGGTACTCTTGCATAAACTACTTCAGACCTTCAGTCTATTCTAAGCACACTCCCAAACCTCCTCTGTAGATGAGTGGACCTTGTAGATGTAAAGGACTCTGGAGATGAGTGGATTTATCACATTATCTATCCCAAACAGCACAAAAGAAATAACTTGACATTTTAATTTTTCAGCCTTTCACATAATACTCCCACCTCATTTTCCACATATAGTAGTATTCTCCCTCTTATATCCTGGAACTATAATACCTGGGAGAGAAGCAGGAAGAGAGCTAAATTGTATGTGCTCTAGATCTCGCCCATTCCCTGCCAAGAGTTTTAAAACACTGACAATTAATATTAGCCTAAATCTGCTTCAGCTAAAGCCATGTGGAACTTTTGTGGGAATTCAGAGATCATTTGCAATTTTTCCAGCCATATTTCTGAAGAGATTGGTGTGTATTATTCTAGAAGGAGTTTACAAAAATACTCAGTTTAGATCTAAGCATCTAAATCTGAATGACAGGAAAGACTCTTTGCCATTCCAAATTTAAAATATAAACAATATTCTGGCCAAAGAAGAGAGAAAGAGTAAATTTGAATCCAAATGATCATACTTTAGAAAGTCACAGAGATCAATTCACAGCCAACTGACAGATTCAAGCAGTATGGAAAAGTCTAATACACCAGACATACCTCCCAATGACTCTCCTAGGAATTCTGAATGGAGCTGCACATCTGGCACAGGAAAGCTCTTCCTTCCTATCATTAGTATTCAATGATTTTCCTCTTAAATAAAATACATTATTGACAACTTGAGAAAGATTTCACTCCCTACTGAAGCTTCAGTTCCTGTGTCTTTCAGAGCAACAACACCGAGCATGAGCTTCAAACACTTCTGGATCCACCTTTAACACTCCAGTGCCATGGGATTGCTTTGAAATACTCAGGGAGGTTCTGCACCAGCAGCTGTCTTTGAAAGAATGACTTAAATTTTCACTTGGCATTTGAAGACAAAATTGTGTGTTTTCTCCCAAGTGTTCCAGAATAACACTACCAGCACAAAGAAAGGTGGGAGATGAAGCCCCTGATGTAGCAGCACTCAGACTGCATTAAAGCAGCCGTCCCACACTCAGGTGGAATGTGGTGGAAGCCAGCTTCTCCTTACTTTGATGGGTCAGACTGCATCCCTCTACACTGCCTAGTAAAAAAAACTGCAACACCTGTATCTGACATACACATATTGACCTCACTGATGTATTGCTAAAAGGCTATTTCAAATATTCTTTCTCCCAAAAGCCACATTAACAATGCACTTCATTTCTTTGGATAGAATCCCAAGGAAAGAAAAAAAAAAAAAAAAAAGGAGAAATCTTTAAAAATAAAAAATTTCTATAAA
>VYXF01008143.1:1796971-1843172 GCA_013397295.1 Polioptila caerulea | reverse complement strand
TTTTTTTTTTTTTTTTCTTTTTTCTTTTGCCAGAAGCCATGTAATTCTTTTCTGGCTGGCTTGTTCTGTCACCAACAGAATGACCTTCATTGAATGGTCAGCAAATGTGATGGTTTAAAAGACCTACAGTTGCAGTGAAATTGATGCACCATGTTAGTACTCTTGCTCACAAAATGCAGAGGCTCCACTAGGTACTGTCAAAGAAATTCACAGCATCTGAATACAACAATCCAATTAGTAAAACAAGCACAGTTCATGAATAAAGTCTCTTCCAGGCACCATTAGAAAACAAGACCCCAATGTACAGAGACTTGCCTTTTAAACTACATATTTCTATTAATTAATGGACATATTTCTATTAATTTCAGAAGAAGAAAGGATTACCTTGCAGTTTGACTTCTCTAAAAAGGCCAGAGGCCTGGAAGGGGCCTTCTTATAACACTGTGGTAGTCACTCTCCAAGTTTTGAAACCCTGCATACCTATGTGGGCTTAGAACTTCACTTACTGTTTATGGGAATCTCCCATTAGAAATTAGAGCTTCCTTAATTCAGTAACAAATTGATTTTTTTTTTTTTTTCAATTGACATTACATTCATTAGGAGAACAGACCTTCAGGAGAGAAAGGGACCACAATGATAAATTAAGGCAGGCCAAACTGAACCTATAACTCAGGCTGAAAAAAAGGAAGGAAAATATTTTTGAAATGAAAGTTAATGACGCTTACTTTAAAAACTGAACAAAGATTAAACTAAAAGTTAGGCTTGAAATAGCATGGACCAGATTTCTTGGAGGAAAACTAACATTTTTCAGCTCGGTCCAAAATGAATTTTGCAATTTCTGTTTCACTCAACATTTCCCACTCCTTCTCAGGTTCCACTTGACTTTAAGTTATTCTTTCTAAGCTTTAATTCTGTCAGGCAGGAAAGAAAATATACATTTTCTACTTACGTTGAAGACCTGGTGCTATGTTATCACAGAATAAAGTACAAATTCTTGGAAAGGAAATGAGGAAAGACTATGAATAGCAACTTGAGAAGAAGACACTGCATCAAAGAATATTCTGTACAGGACAGTCATTAAAAAAAACTAAAACCAGGGAAATACAACAGCTTTCAGGTTTCCTTAACAAATATGTCCTAAAAATCCCCGAGGGATCACAGAGAAATCATTAGAACTTCATTTTTATTAGTTTACAGAAAACCAGTTTCCCTTGTGACACAGCAATTTCTGCTTTTATTGCTTCTAGACTCTGGTCTCTGTGTGACAATTGAGGCCACGATTCTTCTTACTGTAACTCCCATAAACACACCTCAAGTAATAAAACTGAAGCTAATTCTCAATTTTCTAGCAAAATGTCCACTGAAGCCTCCCCATTTCCCTCCACTCCACTGTAATAATCTGCAATTATTTGTTTAAAGTTGTTCTCAAGAATCCCCATTGTGACAGATGTTGCAGAACCGAGCAAAAATGTATTCCCTCCCCACCTTCAGTAATGACTGTAGGTTAAATACAGTAATTAAGTGAAGTTCTACCATCTGACCTCAAGAGTGGTATAAATCATGACAATCAAAATATTACAAAGTGGTCCACAGCAGAACTTCTCATTATTGATATAATGAACTCATTGTTCCTAAGCAAACATTTTAAATAGCATCCATTATTCATGTGGAGTACAAAAGATTACCTATCTGGGATTTAGAAAAAAGAGCACATTTGAATATCAAAAAATGGAAGATTTTTTCATCTTTTATAAGAATGGTTCTGAACAAGTTCTTATCTCTGTGTAACAATTCTGTTGTTTGAAATGGACATGTAAAGAAATTATTTTTAAACATATTAGGTCAAATCTTCACCTGTGCAAATCTGCATAGCTTCACTTCAAAGAAATGCCATGAATGGCTTTTGCTATGCTCTGAGGCATATGCTGATTTTTACACAACTGAGCTTACTTGGTTACATTCAGTAGCAGTCTGAATTCCCCGCAGTAAAAGTTTTAATGTTAAAAACATTCTGACAAAACCCAGCTTTTGAGTCAGAGGGAGGTCACTAAAGTCACAGAAACATTATCTGTGGAAAAATGCAAATTAATATCCCATAGAGCAAGAAGATATCTATGCAAAATGAATAGCACTTAAAACTTAAGAGCAAATAACATCATTGCTCACATTATCTTTTTATCCATAATTTTCATAGGAGACCCAATAAAATGTTATGAGGATGCAGCTGGCATCTAAAATTCACTATGAGACAGACAATGATGTGTTTACATTGCCTAGTGCAGCCAGTTTTTGAGGAAGGTCAACCCAGAGATTTCATAAATTAAATCTAAATTGTAATGGTCTACAGCTGCTTACACTCAATATGTTATATTATTAATGAAAGCTCACTGTAGTTCTATACACTTCAAAAATTTCAAGTCACTGTGTTCATTTATGCCTCCAGATGTGTAGTTTCATAATAATTTGTTAAAATAATGAAAATTACTACTATATAATTGAGAATCCATAATCAAACAGCCAAGCTGAATATTTTCCTATAAGGAAATGTTGCTTTAATACAGACATGTTATTATATGGTCACATCAAAAGGGAAGTTTGGTTTTATATGTTATGAATGCTGTGTGCAGTTATTTTCTCCTCTGATTTGGAGCATAAGGAAAACAAGAAAACCAAATGGGTCACTATTAAATGTCTGCCACTCACATCCATTTTGTTGTTTTCTTTGAAAAGTGTAGCTAGGTGGTTCCAGAGAGGACGACTACAATAATAACTACACTAAAACAATACAGATGCACAAAATTTTCACTTGCATCAACACATCTAAAACCAGACAAATAAGCGATGAGACAACCCTGTAAAATGCTTCAGGGCATCCAAATCCATGTTAAGATGTGGAAAATAAGCCTGCTTTTTTATCACTCTTTTTTTTCTTACTGAAACAGGACAACTACAGCATTGTGATAAATGTGTTCCAAAAGTTTTTCTTCAAACTGTCTCCATGATGTGGAATATCTCTTAAAGCACCACAGACACTTGTGTAACAGAGACACTTCATTGTAAGGCTTTTTAAAATAGCATAGCATGAAACTCCAACTGTCAGTGCATAAATTACTGCTGCCTCGAGGCTGCAATTACTTATGCATCCTTGTATTCCCCCTCAAACACCTCCCCTTTCAAAGAGAAGTTCTGCTCTCCACTCCCACCCCCACCTCTCCACCTCTTTGTGGCAACATCACAAAGCCATTAAAAATCCACAGGCCTGCCCAGAGAACTGTGTAACAAATGGCAGGAAAAAAAAACCCCAGGAGGCTTTGGGGCTTTACTTTAAAGAAATCTCTGCAAAAATGGTACTGCAATAATTACATGTTTATATAACTCATTATTATTTGTCTACAGTCAGGCATAATTGGATTTTATTCCTTTAATAAAAACTTGATCTAATTTGAGATTATCACTGTCAGTTCATGGACAAACCCAACTGATCGATAATGCCAGCACTACCGAGCAATAGGCAATTCTATCTACAGAGCAATTACTGACACCAATGGAGTCAGCTGAAAGGCTTGATCTTGCTCAGCCAAACAATGCCAGGAGACTGGCTTCTTTATTTTTCATATCCTTATTTTTGTTCATTTTTTCTTTTTCATTCCCCTTGAAGAAGAATAAAGCCTTATCTTGCTAATAAAAGATGTGCTAAACTACACAAACTGTAGACTAATATTGGCTCCTAAAATCATAATATCTCCTTTTTTAAGCAGGGGGAAAAAAAGCCAGTAAGAACTAAGATTGCAGCAAATAGCACTCTTTGATCTAGAAACACACTTACAGTGTCTTCAGTCGTAGCAGCAGATCATGACAGAATCCAGTCTACGATCGTGTTATGTGTATATAATGCTGGCAAAATAAGTTGCACTGAAAGGATTTCGTGTTGCAGTTCTGACTTAAACTCATCAAAATAATTTTTTTGATGAATTCATGCACATAGAATGAGGTCAATGTAGTTTATGACTCTGGGATTTTGTAAAAACGAGTGACAGCTATGGATTCTTTAAAATATTTTAGATGGCTCAGCAGGACATAATGTAGCTGAAAATTACATTCAATAGAGGAAAGATATTGTTTATATCACATCTCTATCCAATATTTTAGTTTATTTGACGCATTCATCCATTAGAACCATACATACATCTGTCTTAATTACTCAACTCTAATTGAAGGCACCCAAGAGTTTTAACAAATGTTTTCCTACGTTAATTCTGAGACTACATCATTATTTTTAAATTACCAAGGGGATCATAGCGTGAATTTACAAAGCCATATAAAGCTACAAAAATTACAGTATTATGTCCTCAGAGTGACCAGCATGAAACACTTTTGCTAAAAAAGACACCTGAAGGTGTCTGCATTATTTGCCATATCTATTTAATTGCTTCAGAATGTCTAAAATATTCTAAGGTACCCTTGTAAAATCTTTAATGACCATTGTCATGCATTTTCTTCTCTGGAAAAGTCCTCTTAACTATGACTATGAGATCTAGACAGCTAATGAACAGCTCAGAGCCACTGTGTTTAGACTGCTTTGTACGCTATGCCACAAGAACAGGAAAGGAGCAAAAGGGCTTTTCACTGAGCAGCCTTTCATTAGGCTAAGACAGAATAGCCAGAAGTGTCTTTTCCTTTGCCAAGGGGAAAGAAGCCTCAGTTAAATGCTCACAACACATAGGTGCTGATTAGAAAATGCCACAACTGAGCAAAGCAATTTGGATGTGTATTAGGCCCTGGGCAGGAGGGTTCAATGCACTGTGCAGGGTGGTCCTGCCCCTTTATAATCCATTCTCAAGTACAGTTGGGCAGATTATCAAAATGTGAGTTACCAAAAATGAATTACTGCTCTTCTGATCATGAATATAGACTGGAGAAACAACTCATAACTTCATAAACAACAGAAGAAAGGTTATAAAGATATCAGCACTTTATGCAAATAAGAGTAGCGTTCTTACACTTAATATGTGCACAGCCCTGACAATTCACTGCATGTGATTATTACTATCAGCATTGACAAAAATATCCCGTAAGCAAACAGCACCTCAGAAGCTCCTAAGAAATCTTACCAGCCACTCCTTGTATGTGCTAACCTGTCCAGACTGCTGCTGGTATGTGCCAGCAGAGCCCTGGGATGCTCACAGCCTCCCAAGCACACACAGCTCCAGCAGCAGCCACTGTGCTGGGGCACTGGACAGACCCGAGCTGTGTTTCCAGTGGTCACAGCTCTGGCTTGTGAAATACTTCTTTTTCAGCAGCCCACGCTGCTCACTAAGCTCCACTTAGGCCAAAGCACCTTAGGCTCTATCCCAGTCACCCGGAAGGGCACAGATGGACTTTACCTGCAAACCCAGACTCCAGGGCTAAGCTGCATCCTGGAGTGGTGCCTGAGGAGTCTGGCCCTAAGCACTGGAGAATAAACACCTCAGCATTAAAGGGGATACTTTGCTGCTGTAAGAGATGACAACTCTGTTCAGTTTAACAAACTGAAGAGGGGCCCTGAATAATGCTGCTGAGCTGTGCAAATCATTGACTCCTGATTTGTTTCCTTGGGCTGCTGACAACCAAGGTAAGTCAGAAATACTTAAAAGTGCAAAGCAACAGTCTGTGAACACGATGAGCTCAGGCTGAGCAGGAATAAAACCTCAGGTCACCTTTCCCTCCCGATGATTCTTTGCATCATGAATCAAAGCAAAAGAGGTGGCCAGGAAAAGCTATGCATCTAGAGTTGAAGAAATGAATAATTACTTGTTACTGAGTATAAAATTCATGTCAGGAACTTTTAGTTTTTTTCTTTAGAGATTAATACTTAATCACTTTATGGAGCTATTTTTCATCCTACTGTACTACTATATCTTATATACCTCCTGAAATGCAGGCTCACAGTGCTGTCCTACTCTGAACTGCAAGAAGGAGAATTAAAGAAAAAAAAGGTGTGATATCAAATGTCTCAACAGAAACCAGAGAAAAATCTACCTCTGTGAGAGAAAAATCCTTTATAAACTCTTTAACCTAAATACAATATGAGGTCATTTTAACTGCTAGCTGAGTGGGTTTGTCACAAATGCATTCATATTTATTCTCCTTCTACAAAGCACTCAAGTCATCTTTATGCTTACTAAAACAGCTGATATTTTCTGGAAAGAAAAAGGCATGTGGTCAAAGTAGTTCAGTAAATTCTCTGAAGCCTGAAAGAAGAAACTGCATCTAAACTGCCCAAGTGTCATAGATGAAGGAAAGTACTGAAGGCAAAATCAATGGATTCGTTCATATAAACTCCATGGCAAACATCTTTAAATAACTACCTTAAATACAAAGCTTCTAAGCAATCCATTATGACTTTCTTCAAAGGCTCAAATATTTTGCTAGGTGAAAAGGGAAACTCATGGTAAAATTTAAGGGAATTCTTGTGCAGGAGCATGAAAAACTGCTTTTCATTAGTAACCATGGCCATTGACTTTCAGCACGACATTCTGCACATCTCTTAAGTCAAAGCACACAGTGCTTTCAAGTCAACAAAGGTATTTCCATACATTAAGCAGACGAAGACCAGGCT
Organism: Polioptila caerulea; assembly: GCA_013397295.1. Lineage (NCBI taxonomy): Eukaryota > Metazoa > Chordata > Aves > Passeriformes > Certhiidae > Polioptila > Polioptila caerulea. The sequence goes on along the minus strand of VYXF01008143.1, from coordinate 1,836,574 downwards.
GTTAACCTGCTGATCAGGACACCAAATCTTCCATCTGAAAAATGGGACTGGAACCCCTTGCATACCAACACTCTCTCATTGCTCTTTGAGACCATCAAATGAAAACCACTTCAAAAGCACAAAGGCTTTAAACAAAGCTACTACACACCATTCACCCAGCATGGTATAGTTCAAAAGAAGTTCAATGGTATGTATCATGTATTCATGGTATGTATCAGAAGAAATTCAAACTGCATATGGAGTCTCTCTTCTAGCAGTGAGAAAAGAACACACATATAATTGCTCAGCTGAGAACCTGTTTTGGAGCATCTGAGGCAACTCTATGGAAGGAGAAGCCTTGGTTTACTAACCCGATGAGATACTCCATTTTACTCATATATTTCTCAAGCACTGGAGAAATCTCCTTTGTGTTTGATGTTTTTTACTACTTCCAACTATTACAGTCATTCTATTAAGCTACAACAGCCTGTGCTCATTCCACAGAAGTTCTTCACCCGCTGCATGGTTCATTTGCCTGGGCTGAAAACCATCTTGTCACCACCACATCAAGCTCGAAGAAGTGTGTAGTCTCTCACAGTGTATGCTGGGAACCTGTTCCCTCATTGTGAATAAGAAACAGCTCTTCTTCCATAAATACCACAGGCCACCAGTAGCAGTTGTCACTCAGGCTAAGAAAGACTGATTTCTAGGTGAAGAAAGATGTACAGGAAGAGCAAACACACAGCCAAGATCCAGTGAAAGGTGATGACATCTGCAAACTTGTAAGAATACTAACATGCTAAGTAATTGCCACCTTAGCTGCACTAAGGAACAAGGTGTCAAAATGTCCTTCCTTTGGAAAACTTGTGATAACCAGAACATGCTACTCCACTGAAGTAGTCAAGTTCACATACTAATGCAATGTTACACATCTCTTTTTGGTACATACTTGAAAACTGCTTCGTCTTGATTTTGTTTTAAACAGTGCTGCTTTCTTCAATGAGAGTGCCAGCTCCCTTATGCAGATTTTAAGTCAGCAAGACAGTTTTCTTCCATGGACAGAATCAGCCCAAGTACCCAGGTGAAGCCACCCTGCCTTTCTTGGAGCATCCATATGCCAAAACCACCAAAGACTTCCAGCTTTTAAAACTGTGCTGCATATACAGATGCAAAATCTCTGAACTGCAAGAAATAACTTTCAGACACTCCTAGATTGAGTGAGATGGACTAAATAAATATGTTTGATAAAAACTTACCCTCAGTCCTTTGCATACAGGTTTTCTCTTCTACAGACTTCCTTTCTAGCCTAAAAAGTCCTATCTCCTTCCCAGGATCTGAAAATTCCACCTAATTTCCTCTGATTCCAAGCAAAGCCTGTCCATCACCTCTAAGGCTTGGCTTTGTGTCAAGTCCTTGCCTTTGCCTCAGAGCAAAAGGGCCAACAATGCTTCTCATGTATCTTTTCACTTCCTCCCCCCTCCACTTCCACTTGGAAACTGGTGAAACTTTAGCTTTATTTCAGGAAATCTGGAAAAGTGAGATTCTGACCATTTAAGCCTTGTTGTTGCAGACAAAAAATCAACTGAGAACAAAAGCATCTGCCATTTAAATTACTTGTGCACCCAATGAAAAAATTAAATGTTATGGCTCTACCAAAAGGTGATAAAACACGCATATTTATGAAAAGTATTGAAAGGCATGCATTTACCCAACTCAGTTTATAAATACAATAATTTGCAGACTTATCTCTGTAAGGTGTTGATCAGTAGCAATGCTGCGGATTTTCCTGTTTACTACAAAAGATATTCAGGACCTCAGATCATGATCCTGAGGGTTCTGGTTGCTTTTATTAGGACCACAAGGATGGACACACTCTGCTTTACACTTCCAGACATCATTTGTCCTGAACCTGCCCATTCCCACTCTGTATCCAGAATGTTCTGACTCAGGTTTACGACTTGATTTCACATAAGATCAAGACAGATTCTGACACTTTCTCAACCACAACTGGACTCACACTCAGTGTGAATGTGGATATGAGGATACCATATACCCTTTTCTTTATGAATGGGCTGACACACTTCCTTATTCTCCAAGGCTCCACGAAGCAAGACAGAAATGTATTGTACATGTGCAGTTACTCCTCTTGTTGGAAAACACCGCTGACAGTCGCGTGTGTTCCAACAGCTTCAAGGGATGCTCAGGCATTGGGCCCGGGCATCTCAGCACCAAACAGCGCCCTGTGTGTACACAACTGTTGTAAAGAGGCACAAAGCTGCCATACAGAATACCCCCATGAACTCTGGGCTGTTGGTCTTAAGCTGCATCTTGCCAGCATGGTACATCTCATGCTGGATGACTTTCAAAGTTGATTCATTCCTCTTGTTCATAAGCTAGAAAAACGGTTTAAGTGATTACCAGGGGTAAACTAAACAAATAGCAGCTAATGGGAAAGATCAGGAGAAAAATGCTTAAGGCTCTCAGTCCACCTAAAAACCAGCCAACATCCATTCTCCCATGCAGGGTCTCAATGTTTGTTTGGGCAAGGATCAGTGAAAGGCCTTTCTTCTGTATCTGTGTACCACAGAGACCAAGATAAAAGGAGTCAGTATGAGACTTCAGAGATTTCAGAAGAAATGAATGGAAAGTGATCATCAAAAGCTAGATTTAACTGTTCAGACTCAGATTATTCCTGAACATATTTAGGCAGTAAAATCAAACAGTAAAGTAATCCTGAAATATTTCAGTTAAGGTCCTGGCTTGTTTCCTGAATAGAGCTTTGGTTCATACATGATACTGTTGAAAGCAATGAAACAATGTGCCCTACATTTGCATGTCAACGTTTGCCTCCTTGAGAGGCTAAATTACTTATAATTTATACAAATATCTCTAAGCAGTATCTATCACTTTCAACCCTATATAAATATAAATTCTAGATATTATAAGACGGTAAAATCACTCATGCCCAAAAGGTTGATAGTGAAAGAAACAGATAATATTCCTTTTGCATATGAGTACATGAAGTATGATTCTTCTTAAAATCTAAATAATGGATATTCTGTCATAAGGATCTTTACACTGTGTATGGTCTCTGGTGTAGCAGAGAATGAAAATCTGAAACTACACCACATCCTTTCCAGCAAAGCCATGCAAAAGATGCCACATTTTGTGGCCATGCTGGGAGTTGTTTTTGACCTAGAAGAAAATTTCTGCATGACAATTACTGGGACACGTAAGTCTTAAAATGTAGAGACCTGTGACACCTGGTCCTGTGACACAGGAGGTCTTGCCAGGATTTGACTCCTTACTGTGCACTTCCCACTATATAAAGTGGCAAAAGAGAATGAGACAGCTCATCTACAGAGCTACCTAAATGCCTTAAATTGATACTGTCTGCACGTCACTCCCATGACTCTGGAATGCTGCCCAAAACACTCCTGCAAAGAGCCAAAAAACTCAGAAGATTCAAAGTTTGCAGCAACTCTCCCTTTCTTGGTCACTTTTGGTGACCGAAACAAGCTTTGTATGTTGCTTTATTCTTCACCACAGACTGACATTTACAGGAGAAAATGTCAAAATTTTAAAAAATTTCATATTTTTGAAAGTGTGAGCAAAACTCAATGCATCAACCTCACAGGTGCAACTGAGAAGAATTGGGCAGGTATAAACATATGAGCAAACAAGAATTAAAATTTTAAAATGGACCAAACCCAGGTTTTATTCTGAGAAAACTGTAAGCTGGTGTTAATTCCTTTTTTCTTTATGTAACGGATTCAGAGAAGTTTTCCAGCAGTGGGATAACTCCCCTGCTCTGAAGATTAAACATGTTAATGAACAGCTCCTCTGTCGATTCTTTTGACATTTGCCTGACAGTAGGTCTTGAATTCAGGGTTTACTAACGCTGGTGTAGCTGCTACCACTATTTCTAGTTTCCCCTTCATTGAAGACTGATCTTTATAATAAATTAAAGCTTCCTGACATGCAGACAGACAGTACAGAGTCTAAGAAATGAGCTATGTGGAAGGAGTTTTTTGTACCTCTCTGCTGATGGAAGGTGCTTATAAGCAGGAGTCAGTCACTCTCTTAGTTTACATTCGTCATTGCTGTTTTCAGGAGAGTCAGTCCAGCAGAACCCAACATTCTCAAATCCCTAGGAATCCATCAAGTACTAAAGAACAGTCGTTTTAGATTCCATAAAAAGTAATCCTACCCCACATTTTGCAAAAAAAGAGAAGTTACATTCTATACACAAATAACTTTCAGTGCTACTCTTAATTAAAAAAAAAAAATAATCCATCAATTTAATTTTGTGGAAGCTATAATGAGCCTGGTTCTACATACCACTTCTTTTATCAGCTCCAATCTCTCATTCTCCAGGGAAAGCAGTACAGAAGTGTCTTGTCCTTTGATAGCAATAGATAACTAACCTCATTTTGTAACAGCAGAACTAACAGAGTTGTTCTTTGTCTTCAGCAGAAGCAGGGAATCAGACCTCACTGCCTTGTACTGAACCCATTTTAAGGCAATTTGGTGCCTTACACACGATCATTGAAAAGCTCCCAGTTGTACCTTTTTTTACTCCCCGCTCTTTTCACCTGGCATTTCTTTATGCAACAGAGTACCAGGAGGTTTTATATTTAGAAGTAGGACTGGTTGTATTTTCTGAACCTTTATTTTGAGGCCTTCTGCGTCCTTACCTATCCATTACATTCAGGTCAAATGTTTGTCTTTTGGTAGCAGTAAGGATTAAAGATGTAATTGCTCTTAAAGCAGACATTTTCAACTCTTCTTAGCCAAATAACCTAGAGCATTAGATTAACACTGCCCTGCCTCAGCCTTCCTCTAGCCCCCGAAAAAGAAATTACCCAATAATAACCATTATTTATTAAGGCTTTTTTCCTTTGACTTTAGGTCTTGCTAGATACCTACTGATAGACTAAATTAAAACCAAATGACAGAAGAACTTAAGATTTAGTGAGGGATTTGATTACAATGCCATGAAAAATCTGTGATGTCTCTATACCCTGTCCAGACTGAGCTGCCACTGAGTAGGAAGGAATGACACAAACACAGTTGGCCACTTTCCTGTCTTGTGATGACTCCTATGACCTGAAGAAGATGAAGACTTGATGAAAATCACAGAAATCACTTGGTGTGGTTTTGTTTAAATGATCTGCCTGACAGAAATCAGTGTCTTTGCACACAGTAGGTATGACAAATCAAAATAACTTAGGAAAAAATGCCTGTATTACATTGACAGATGGAAAGCGAACAATCTGTACAAAACTGTGTTTCTCTGGCAAAAATAAACCAAAATGTTACTTAACATTATGAAAATTTAAATAAACAAAAGCTTCAGCACTACAGTTCACCATACCATTTTTATAATGAAGAAGTATTTCACACTTTCAAGCAACAATAAGATGATTATGAAACCCACAAGTTTACCCCTGCACACATTCACACCTGTGTTACTTCAGTTCACTGAATTCAGTGGAACATCTGATTTAAAGTAAAGCAGGAGAAGAAACAGAGCTGAAGACTGAAAGTAAACCTGAGGGTTTTGATGAAACATAATCCTCAGCATGAAATACAAAAGGTGACTTTCCTAACAAGTGCTACCCAAATTCTTAATAGCTTTCTGTATGTAACTTCACCTCATCTCATCCTGACATAATCTTAATTAGTCCTAGTCCTACTGCAGAGAAGCCAACTGAGGCAGTTAGCACCATACAATTAATCAGATATTTTGCACACATCACAGCAACCAACAGTGTCAACTTACTGATGTGAGTTAATACAAACAGAAATCAACCCTGCCTTTCCCTTTCACATGAACTAAAAGTATGTGGCATGGAGTGAACGTATCATTATTTCTTCTACACACCACTTAATGTCCTTTCTCCCCTTAGCAGCCATTTCCTAAGGAATCACTGCTCTCTGCAAAGCATGTTTTGGGGTTTTTTTCTGCTGGTACTAGAAGAGAAATGTGATTTGTTATTTCTCTTAAATTTCTGTTTCTTCATAGAAGAGTAAGTTTATCAACTGAAATGAACAATGATAAGACATAATTCATGAATCTCACCTTTCTTTTTCCTGTGTGCTTTAGCAGTTTTTAAGAAACTGAATTTTACACCTTCACATAAATATACATTTGAGAGCACAATCTGCAGGAGCCATCGCACAGTAACAGAAAATATTATTTTACACTTAAGAACGTAAGTATATACAATGTATACACTAACTCAACTGACTAAAAACTTCACCAACTATCTACGTAATTATATATCTTAATTTTATTCTATTGTTTGAGATTTATATTTTGTCTTCATTGCAGGAGACAAGCATCTCAGTATTGTACATAATATCACTGAGGAGGAAACCATACAATTACATGACTTGATGGCAAAGACCAAAAAGAAACCATTTTACAGTTGCATTTTCCTAAGCTTAAACCAAAAGAGTTCAATAAAACCACAACAAAGTTTACACCATTTTACAGTTGCAATGTGCTGTGGCATTAACAGTATATGCAATGTTTAATACATGGTGGTATTTCACTTCAGCAGAATATGATAAAGCCACTTGCAATTTCTCAGGTTCTCAGTGAAATTACAATATTCCTAGGAAGGCACTATTTAAATGATAGTTTATCTATCTAATTTATTTATCTCTCTATTTATTTATCTAATTAACTGCTCAACACATTCTCTCTACAGTGTTTGTGCCCCAAAGCAGCTAAGTATCTAAGAGAGGAATTATCAAAAATTGGGACATTTTGTCTTCATTAACATCTAGTGTTTGTATTTCTTAGCAAAAGAACATGTACAGTCTATTCACTACCTGACACAAGCTGACATATTCACAGGAACTTTCATCTAAAAGTGGACTAAGCCAGAAAAACAGATGTATGGGTAGTGATTTTACAAGATTTAAGAAGTAATGGCATTCTTAACTTCTCCATATTTTCCTACTTAATCTCACCACTACTGTTTTTCAGTGCTAGAAACATTTAACATCTTCAAATTACTCAGAAAATTTTAAACTCTTGGCATTCACCTAAATCAGACTAAAAATTACTTTCTTTCAATATATGATTTTTTAGGTTTTAGTTGGGTTCTTAGTTGGGTGATGCTACTACTCTTCAGTGTGAAAAGCACACTCACTCAAGACCTAATCCTTAACAATATGCAGTAGCCTAAGGAAATTTTGTCATGGGAGCCAGGAACAGAATCTAAGCTTCTTTGTCTCTACTGAGATCCCTTTGATCTCAAAAATTTCTTGAAGTTGGAAATCATAAAGCTGGTAAGAAGGGCAGTGGCACATCTATTTGATACAAAAAATGCTACCCAGGTGAAATCTGTAACAGAGCAAATTCAGCAAATTCAAGATACTCAGAGCAAGTGAAAGCTGAAAGATTCCTCATGGAAAATGGTTTCTGATGTCTAGATCTCTTTTTGACAGAATTTCCTATATTTTCTGCTTATTAGTAGTTACCAATTGGCTTAAGTGTGAAAACACTGGTTTTAATATATTTCCACTTTGTTAAACATAACTCTGGTTATTCTTGGCATGTATCTCGATTTTCCTCTGGAATGTGAGCTATCTAGAGCATCTTTTCTCCAGCCGAGCACAGCCGAGTTACGTGTTCCTGTTGTTGGATTAGTTTTTGCTAGCTTAGGCAAGAAGATGCTTTTTTTTTTCCTTTCCTCACCTTCTGCTCTGGACTCCAGAGACTCCACACTATATGCTTAGACCATTATTAATGCTTAGACATCTCCAGAACATATCTTAGCATGGACTGCCTTTGTCCAGGGACAGGAGAAATGTGCATTTATGTAAAGTACTGTGGGATTTGCAATGTCACGCGCAGTGGAAGGTCCTTATCAGCCCATTTCACAGTGTTGACCTTATTTATTCTGCAAAGGCTCAAACACCCTGGCAAGTGTGGAGCCTGCAGTTCTGTGGAAACCAGGCATGCCAAATTGAATACTTACACTGCTAACATTATTCACAGACAATCTCTTTAAAAATTATCAGTAACATGAAGATGCCTCCTCATTTATCCATTCATTTTAGTTTCTCCAGAACAAACTTGTTTTCCAGGACCATCAGAACATTGTACCTAAATCCAGAAGAAAGCTGGGCTGCATGTACTGATGCTGGTAGTACTTAGAGCAAGCTACCAAACAGAAAATCAGCTAAAATGATAGTGCTTACCCCGTTCTGTGTCATAGAGGTACACAAACTTTTCCCACTTATAGTAAGTCAAGAGACTCAGGATGGCTCCTTTTAATGCTGGCCGCATCTGGATGACAAACTGCACATCTGCATCTGTTGGGAAGCTTGGTGTGATGAAGGACGTGTGAAGGGCTCCACAGAAGGACGTCAGGGTGTTCATTGACATCTGGTCATAGAATCCAAAAATGGCATAAACTCCTCTGGAAAACTGTGAACAGACTGAGAAAGACAGACAAGGGTGTTAAAATCTGAAATTTAATGAACACAATTCAACTTTCAAAGTATATTTGAGGTAAGCCTTCTAATGATTCCTGAAATTATTCTGTGTGATGCAGCAGATGGAGTGAATTAATGAGATAATATATACTAATTTCAGTGTAGCAATAAATTGTACCAACTTTGTGGCACTTAAACTTGGTCTGAACACATCTATTTTCAGTTGTGTTTTGTCCTGTGTTGCTACAATCCACTAATCTCTCTTTATTCTTTAAAAATTAACATGGGATTATATTACCTATCTGTAAAATACCTTTCCTTCCTTGAGTAGCACCTTGAGAGCTCTGTGAGGACCTACATGACAAATGTCAGGCCTGCCTAAAAGTCAAAATGTTGAGGTGTATTTTTTCCTGGTATCCAAACTTGATTCAGATCTGATTCAAAGAAATCTGGATGTTTTATTCCTTTATACTCCACAACTCTGAAACCTCTGTGTGGTCTTTTTCAGTAAGAAATTATGGTGGCTTCTTAACAGAGTGTTAAAATCTTTCAGAAGCAATAAAGTCTATGACTTATTATAAGACAACACAAATGAGGAGCACATATTGTTGCTTCATGGGACTCAAGCTGATATCCCTTAAGCTGAAGGCTCTTAGTCATTAACCATTCTGCTCTCATGAGGAACACATCTTGTACCAGAAAAAAATCAAAATGCAGACAAAGATGATTTTTTTTTTCACATGTACTTATCTGGGTAAACACTTCATTATTTCCCATCCTTTACAGAGATTGAACAATGACCATTATGAAAAAAAGGAAAGTATTTCAATTTGTAAGCATAGCCAGCTTCATGGGCATTTCAGGAAAAAGAATTTCTTTGTTGTTCAGCTCTTTTTGAAAAGCACAAAATTCTTGTGGCCCTGTGTTCTGCATCACAGATAGCGAGGGAGCCTCATCTGTGAGGTGCTGGGGCTCTGGATTATAAAAAGACTGTACAACTGCAATACAATACAGCACAATAGCACTTCCAACCATAACACTGCTGAACAGGGATGAGCAAGGCCCATTTGTAATGAAAAAAGGTCTTCCAGAAACATGTTCATTCATAAGCAATTAACATTAACCATGTCACTTGTCAAGAACTGGATTTAAGAACAATTTACAACCAGCCCCATTGTCTTGGGGTGATTTTATGGTGGTAGTCTATTCCCTCATGATCTGCCTTATGCCCAGAAATGGCTGCTGTGGATGGGTGGGGATGGAGCCTGGGAAGCCCAGGTGCTGGCTCTGTTCAGACTCTCTTCACGGGGTGTGCTCACCATGGACAGCTGTTACCCTGCTCCTCTTGTTGGATTAGTTTTTGCTTGCTTAGGCAAGAAGCTTCTTTTTTTTTTCTTTCCCCACCTTTTTCTCTGGACTCCAGCAGAGAGCCTTCAGGGTTTCTTTGTTTGTTTGTTTTTGTTTGTTTGTTTTTTAAATTTTTCCCCTTGAACTGTTTCAGCTTGTTTTATTTTTTTTTTCTCCCCTCCACTGTCAGGAACCTGTGGGGGCTACGCTGGTCTCCAGGAGAGACCAAGCCAGCAAAAGAAAGGACCCCAAAACCCACTAGAAAAAGAAAGGACCCCAAACCCCACCAGCTTTGGCTGCTGTGAAGAGGAGACCAAGGCCAGAAAGGTTCCCATCTCTTCTCCCAGCAGCTCTGTGAACTCCTGTGCCCCCCCTTCCCTGAGACAAAGTGGGCAGTGGCCACCTCTGCCCCTGGCCATGCAGGCTTGGTGAGGAGTGGGGCTTAGATTTTGAAATTCCAGTATCAAACATTTATTCAATCCTTTTCTGTGCCTTGCATGCACCCTTTTTTTGGTTAATAAACAGTTTGGTTTTTTTTTTTTTACTTTCACCTGCTTATTCATTTCTCTCATTGGCAAACTCCCTTCTCTTTAGAGGAAACGTTATTTCCAGGGCGTTTTCTCCTAAAATTTGTCTCTAAACAGAGACATCCATTAAATACGGTTGCAAAAAACACTTTTTTTGCAAAAAGCAAAGTAATTACCAGTAAGGAAGACATGGCTTCTACACAGAAACATACAGCTTTGCTACTTCTGAAATACCATCACATTTTCCACTGTAAATGCTAACATTCAGGATCACTAAAAACTGTTAAAGTAATTTTAAAAAGGATTCTCCACAATATCAGCTCATTGATACAGCATCACGGAGAACATCTAAAATCAGCAGTCAGGTGTAAAAATTTGATTTTCTTCCTGGAGCTCTAGATGCAAAAACTAGAAATGCTGTTATGGAATTTCTTTAAGTTTGTAAGCCACTGTAACAAGACATGACCAGCTGTGGATAGCAGCAGCAAATAAGAGCTTGTGAGACACAGAAAGGAAATAAGAGGTGGTAATTTCTGAAAGGAAAGTTTCCAGAGGTTCTCAGCCACAGAAAAGAAAAGATATGAAAGAAGTTATAATACAGTAAGAATTTATTCCCAGAGGCATGACTGAGGAATTAAACACACTATTTAAAAAGGCATTTTGTTAAATTATATACCAGCAGGATATAAAGCAGAAAAGCTACCATAAAAAATTATCTGCTGAAGTAACAAATAAAAAGCATTAACTTACAGGTGGAAAAAAGGGAAAACCAAAAATTACATTAGCAAGTCTGGCAGTCTCCAAATCAATCTCACACGGTGTGTAAACCCTCTAATTCCAAGGGAATAATCTCAAATGGTGCATAAACCCTCTAATTCCATGGGAATAATCAGTGAAGTGGGAATAATGCAGCTGAGTGTCCTCACATACACTAAGCCTGTACCTCACAGGTCTTTTATGTATATATTAATAGCATAGTTTTTGTGTAGATTCTGTACTGCAGAGAAAAGCAAGTATTCCAGGAATCATCCCTTCTTGCAATGTAAACAAACATATTCTCAAAAATCTCCTGATCCTAAAAACTGAGAATATTTCAGACAGTCCTGGATTCACCCACTATTTCTTATCAGGTGTAAGACTCAGGAATACTTCTGAACTGTGACTCAACTGAATTAAGGTACATTTTCATAGCAGATTGTGCTCCTTTATGCAAAGAGCCCATCCTAAACTGGTGAGTAATTTGAGAAAAAATCTGCGAACAACCTGACTAAGCAGGAGCTCCTCCAAGTAACACCTTAGAGCCAACAAGGAGCTGCTGCCTGCGTGGAGGCGAGAGCTCTGATTTGGACCTCTGAGTATTTGCAACTATTTTCCTTACTGGAGGATCACCAAAAATATCTTCTAACAAATGCAACTACCTGCCCACTCTTATTCCTCCTGGTTCAGGTTTGTATTCACAGTAGATTTTAAAGATTAACCCTTTGAAAGATTGTCTTCTATAAGTAGCTTATTCCTGACTATCTATTCTGCATGTAATGTAGGATGCCAATTTAGTTTCACCAGCCTATTTAAAAGGCAAACAAACCTTTGTTCATATAAGGAAAAGCTAAAAGGCCAATTATCTTGGTCCTGAATGTTCATTTGCATTTTTGAATTCACAGTTTTGTTAAAATTTTGTAGCATTAGGTTTTCCACTCAATTTGTGACCTAATCTCTGTGATCAGACAAACCTACAGAATATCCATGAACCCGCAGTCATGTTGTTACTTGTTTTCAAACACAAATGTGTAATTACATTCATTTTAATTATACCATAATTCTAACATCACTGAGCCACAAGAAAAATTTTAAAAAGGCTAACTAAGCCTTAGCCTTAAGCTCTTTTTACAAACTACTTTCTACTGACAATCAGAACAATCTTCATGTTTGAGTAAGAATTTTGCTATTTTTCCTTAATTAATCACAGTTGATTTATGGGGATTTTTTCCTATTTGAAAAGTTCAGATGGTCAAACACATACTTTGGCTGTTAAAGAGATCATTTGGAAAAGTCCAAGTTCAACCTCATTCCTCAAGAAAAAAAGCAATTTTTTTTGCTGAGCTAAGAAACTGCTCTTAATTACGTGGGTGCACATCTGTTTCCAAGGACAGCAAATAACCAAGTTGCTTTATAACCTGAGCTGGAGTTCAAAGTCCACAAATGAGGGAGAGAGGTTCTGAGCAGCAGTTATCCACTGGGAGATCATGATAAGCCATTATTTTAGCATTAGGTGCAAGTATTTATTAATGGAGATTTAACACTGGACGTGTGCTCAGAGTTAGCTGCCACATGCTATTGTGTCCAGGAGAGGAAGTGATAGTATGACAGAAGTCTCTGAATTCTCAAGCATGGCAGGAGAAGATAAGAAACTTTCAGGTCATGACAGACTGCTGTTTCCTGCCAAGGAAGGAAAATGCTCAGAGGCAGAGTGATAACAGTGGAAAGCAGAATTTACGCTTAAAAACCCAACAAAATCCCAAAAAAACCCCACCACCACACCAAAACCAAAACTAAACCAAACAAAAAAACCAAAAAAACCCAAAAGCAAACCCTAAAAAACCCAAACCTGAAAACCAACCAACCAATCAAAATGCAACTACTGAAGGCAAATAAACAGAAATCTTGGTTTCCATGCTGAATAGCAGCTGAGCCATCCTAAGCATCAGTGTAACCCAATGAACCCAGACGTCTGTTTCACTTGCATTTCTATCCTCCCTCCAGTCAAACCAGGTCCACCACTGAAACCTGCTAAGATTACCCAGATTTTTTTTGCACTCAGATCCCAGGAAGGCTGCAGGCCAGAATCTCAAAAGATGCCCCACTTCACACAAGTTATTAGACGTTTTATGTATTTTTAAAATTTATTTTTGTTTTCTAATGGTATTTAGTTTCTCTATGTCTTAGCGACTGTGAGTGTTCCTGACACAAGGTTGTATAAGACCTGACATTTCTACTGTCTATTGCCTAGAAGCTAAAGTCAAAACTTCTCTGACACCTTTTTTTTTTTTTTTTTAACTTTCAGTTCTTACTATAAACAACTGAGGCGTTACTAGAAACATTTACAAGTAGGTTTGGATTTTGCTTGTTTAAAGAAAAGATACATAAAGCTAACAAAAGAGATATGTTAATGGTGGATGGCATCCAGTGCACTTCTGCCCTGGACACAACAGCCCAGTAGTTTTGGAGTCAGGGCTCGGAGGTTACAATACCGCAGACACTATTCCTCCTTCATTACTCTTTTTATGAGCAAGTAATTTCCCCTTTGTCCATATCAATTTCCTATAAAGCAGGTCTGACAGAATTACCCTGTGTCACAGGGGCACTGCCAGCCTGTTTCAGGGATACTCCCACAGCTCTTTGGGAGGGCAGGTGCTGCAGGAGCTCCATCTCAGCTGACATTATCGCGTGTTGCTCATACCGGTTCCTCAGTTTTGTGCTCTGGGTTTTCCTCAGCTGTGAAATAATTTTATTCCCTCCAATTCCTTCTGCCAATTGTCTTGGATTCCAGACAACTCACACTGCCAGCTTCAGCCAACAGACTAATGGGACTACTTTATAATGGAATAATATGCAGCCTATCTCAGAGCAGTTGCCATTTTCTAGGGCTCCGTCCTGACCTCCTTGTTGTAATAAAGCAAGGGTCACCATTAACATTACCTCTTACAGTAAGAATACACACTTACTCTTAGAGACACAGACAATGCCTCTACTGCTTTCTTTTGCTTTCATTTTAATATACAGAATGAAAAGCAACAACTCTCTCTACCTTGAGCCCTGAGGAGACCAGCACAGCAGTGCCCCTGAATGCAGAACGAGGGGGCTCCAGGCAATCCGTCTTGAGAGGTTACTTTAAAGACAAGCCCATCACATTAAAAATTTAAAATTATGTGAACTGCATTTACCTATAGCCAATAAAACCACCTTTTACATTTTAATTAAGACACTGAGTTCTTTCATGAAGAAAATATTGTTTAAAATTCAGGTGAGAAAAGATGCATTTCTGAAAGCAACCATTCCTAGAATAGTTAACAGTGAAAATTCCTGGGAGCAGGAGGGAACCAAGGAAGCTACAACTTGAAATTGGACACAAATTTTTTTGAGGTATTGGCTATAACATAACTTCTCATCCTACCTAGAAAAAGACATGCCCTCATAAACAAAAAAAAAAATTAAAAAATCCCACGAAAACAAAAAACCCCAATCTAAAACCTCACAGCAGAGCACAAAACAAAACCACAATTTACCCTTGTTATTTCACTTATGGCATCAGCTTTCTCCATGATGAAATTGCAATGTTTTATCTAGTTCTTTTTATAAAGAACTACTCAGCTTGCTTTGTTCTAATGTCTTCCTCAAATACACATACTTACTTCAGTTTTCATTTCTTTTTAGGAGAGCAAATAAAATAAAACCAGCATGTTCAGGCAGCAGGAGGGGGATATTATTAAATTGCAAATGAAAGGCACGAGGATTAATCCATTCATATTTTACAAACCATTTACTGGAAAGCAATTCAAAACACATGTTCAGATCCAAGCATCCTTGAACGCTCTCCGGACAAGATCCTGTTTAAGATTACTTTGGTCACCATTTCACAGCTCCATGACATACTGTTAAAGAATATTTCTTATCTTTATTCTTTTCAAGATGACTTTGGAATCCCAATCACAGTTACAGTTCCTTGGTGCTGAATACTGTACACACCCATCACCACCACCTTGGTTTCTTTCAGTGTGCCCAATTACTTACGACATACTTAGCGCATTAAACTGAACATTTTGGCTTTTATAAATACGACTGTGGTCAAATAAAACCCTAACAATGTACACTAATTTGTTGTGTGGGGGATTTTCTCTGCAAACGGAAACATTTGTGTGAATTTTATGAGCAATGAAAAATGGCAGCTTGCAATGACAAAACCAAGCCACTTAGGCTGTAACAGGGTTGGGTGGGAACAGCAGCAGCACCAAGCCTCACACGTGGCACATGGGGGTATTTGTCCATTAGCACAGCTTCAGTCAGATTAAAGTAAACCAGAATAAAAACCCCTCTGGCCCAAACTGCCAATTTGATATATATGGGAATTAAAGCTTTGGTATTTAAAAAACTAGCTAATATGTTTAAAATGAGAATAAAAAGGGCAATCTTGAATACCAAACTGTAAGACAGGCTGAACATAACCTTGATTTTAACTTCCTGAAAACTGCTCTAGTCTGAGAAGGTACTGCAGCAGCTTGCAATAGGCAATGCTACTTTTATTGCTATTTTCTAGCTACTTCCAAACTGAAGATGGTGTAATGTCTGAACTATCTATGTTTTTATGTTACTGGCCACAAAGCAAAAAACCCAACAAACAAATATCTTTGTTTTCCTGTAAAATCTTGTTTAAACTCAAGCAAAAAACAAGTCTTTTGTCCCACAAACCTACCAAATTATAACGCATCATTTTCATTTAAAAAAAAAAAAAAAAAAAAGGAAAAATAACTNGCATTGAAAAAAACAAAAAACCAAAAAAACTTGCTTTTCAGAGTCTCTGTAATTATGACACATTTCTGACGGTGGAAGAAACCCAGGAGTTAATCCAGCCAGTTTCCAGGAAGTGTCAGCCTCTTCTCAGGACCAAAATATGAGAGGATTTTGTTTACCTACGGTCTCTGTTACACAGTGATTTTTAAAAAAATATACCATTGAATCTGAGTACTATTAGAACATTCCTTTCGAAAGGCTGTGAGTCAGATAATCATGACTCATTTTGAAGTATAAACCATTGGATGTTGAAAGAAATAAAACAGGGGTTTAAGCTTAAAACAGATTAAAGGTGAAAGAAGATATATACATGCCATAAAAATCAGCTGATTTTTCTTAGAAGATGATTTAAAAAACGTGTTAGGTACTTAAGGACTACACTTAGGTACGTGCTGATCAGAACACTACATTATCCTGCTTGTGTCTTTACAAGATGGAGTTCAAGCCCTCAGACCAGGCACCACAGATACAGCCAAGCTTTAATTATTAAACCCATCCTGGTAATTCACTATCTTCTGCTGTTAACAGAACACTTTTCATTCTGATCCCATCATCCTCACCAGCTGCTCACGAGAAGCACTTCTTTTAAAGGAAAGACATTAAATACATACCATGCAGTTTTAAACAAAGAGCTTTTAGAAAGAAGATTCTGTAACACTACTGTAGAAGTCAAATTTAAATGCTGTGGATTTATGTTGTTTGTGACCTATTCTGCTTTCTGCCTATGGCGATCTTGACACCAAAGTAGATGCTTGCAGGAGAAGCACAAGAGGCTTCTCTTGGTAGGCAGTAAAGCTCACTGCTGGAGAGAAATGGAAAGGCATTGGTATCTGCCTTTCATACCCTGCTGAGGAGATGTTTCTGCTCAGCTACTCCAGGATAATCAATGCCTTGCCAACAGCAGCAGTATGTGCAACGCCAACACTCTGCTCCTGATTGCAGCTCCACCATCCTGGATGCTTAAGATTTATGGCACAGGCCTCCCTCAGGTTCAGAGAGTTTTAGGGACTTAATGAGTGGATGTAAAGCAGTTCACTGAGCTCTGCCCTTCTCAAAAGCTTTAGCCAGTCCTATGCACATAACCACACACTCCTCTCTCCATGAACCACGGGAGATGAGCTAACACCTGTGTGAGGGAGCCAGAGGACCTGTCGAAGCTTTCTGCAGGAGAGTCTAAATATATTCACAACAAACAACGATCATTTGCGTTCTTCACATCCAATATCCAACTCCTGCTTCGTGACTAATCTCTGCAGAAACACGGACAGCGTGCATGCAACACAAATATGTAACACTCACTCAAGTGAAATAACTTGTTTCCATCTGTTGCACCATTTGAAATGCTTTTAATTTAATATCCTATGTCATGCCTGCTCGCTCTGATCACTTTGGATTGTAACTGTATCTCTTATTTTTCTGAATAATTTTTTGAATTTTCTGAAGCAATTTTTCTAAAAATGTAGGTCAGAGGAAAATATGAAACCCCCTTTTCTTTCAAAAATTGCCCAGTTATAACACTAGAAAATTTAGTAGCCATTTATTTACAAGCTGGTAATATATTTTAATAATATGTATATTCTAATAAACACAGTAATACGAATGTTTCTGTAAGTATATTTAAAGAAATAAGAGTTCCACAAGACATTAAGCACTCTGCCTTGGAACAAAAAGACATGTTCAAAAAAGTGTTTTTAATATGAACTTGACAAGGTGTGGCAGACCAGACAGTACCCACTTCACAAGTGTTTTCTTCTTCAGAGACGATCTATCTTAACAATACTTTAAACAACAGGCTAAGGGAAAGCAAGAGCTTTGTGGTATGAAGAAAAAAAGAAATCATCCATCCCATCTGAAAAGGGCAGCATTTTGTAGCTGTGGATGTTAGGCAGAATGCAGGGCTGGATCAAGGAGCAGCAGTTGAAGGCAATGCTGCGCCTCAGAGCCGCGAATCAGCAGCTGCAATCTCCAGCACCCCAGTGCTCTGAAGGGATTTCTTGTATCACTGGAACATCTCAGTGTGGAGGAAGTAAAAAGACAGAGGCATACTATTAAATGTATGCTTGTTCAGCAGATCCTTCCCTAAATGATTTCAGAAGTTGACTTCATTCTGGGCCACTGTGGTGAGAGGCAATAAATCAAAACAAGGCTCTGGCAGTGTGATGAAAGATGAGCTGAGTCTGCTGAGGTGGTGCCATTCATAGGCCTATGGGGATGTATTACAGAGGATGAGACAGAAGAGGCACAGTGGCCAACACACCTGAAGCACTGAGCTGGGTAAAATTCACCAGGAGGTGAAGGTCACAATTAAGGTTGTTCAAGGAGAACGGGGATGTGAACGCCAAAACAGCAGCTGTGCAGGCAGCCTCCAGCTCTGGAGGGTTTCCAGTTGGCTCTATGCTTGCAGAGCATGGTGCTGGCTGACAGTCCAGTTTACCCAAAGCAACAGTCCCTCACACTTTCCTGGAGGCTCTGCAATGGTATTCCAGCAAGCACTGTCACTGCAAGTACATCTTGGACCAGCAGACTAGATTTCACATTTCTTTATCTCCTCCCCTGTTCTACTCAAAGTTCATGGAGCTATGCAATTATCACCCTTGTGTTCGCTCCACTGCTGTCAGCTTATCAGTCTGGGAGGCTTCAGGTCAGTTAATGCAGAAGCAGAAACAGAATGTCTGTAAAAATTGGCTTCAGGAGCCAGGGAAATTATTTGAAGATGCTCCTTAGGAGTCAAATAACGCACCCACCAGGACCACAGGAGTAGTTCACATGGAATTCAGTGAAAGCTGGACTAGAACTGAGAGATCTGTTCACACTGAAAGTGCAAACTACGGAAATGCCACATCAACATCCAATTGCCCTTACAAAAGCATCCTCCCATCTATTTTCATTGATATTATTTCTATCTGCCTTAGCTCTCAGAGTTCTTGCTACCAGCCTCCTGGACCTTCATGATCACATCTGACAGTAATTCACAGACAGTACCCTCAGCTAAGCCAGTGCCTTATTTACAAGAATATTATTCTTTATGAATTATGCATAATCACTATTTATCAAGCTGGGTTAATTGGCACATAACAAAAGAGTTGTCTGGTGCACAGCTGAATAATGTGGAAGCCAAAATTGATGGAAATGGTACAGCAAAAGCCTGATTGTGAAAGAAAAGTCACATTGCTACATGTTTATTCTTAACTGATTGCTGCCCTTTTGAGGGGGAAGGGGAGGCCAAGAGACACAGATCTAGTTTGAAATTATTTGTTAATCTCAGAGGGTTTGGACACAGTGTCATAGCTCTGAATACTGGTTTAAAGTCTGCTTTCAGCCACCTGCACAGAGAAATGTTAACATGGTGCATGTGCATTCTTTGTGCTCCACGAGATGCTGCTACATTCATAAGCAGAGAACAATCTCATTAATCATCAGCAACAGCATGAGACTGTGGTCTACAGGGGTATGAGAGTTGCTGACAGAGAAGTGGGGCTCTTCCCACATCTTCACTTGACAGACAAGAGCTAACTGCCTCATATCAAGGCCAGACTAGCAGCCCTTTGGTTCTAGGATCAAGAGATCCTAGAAGTCCTCATCAGAACGCTGGGTGTATCATGAGGCAGTGGCAGAGTAGAGCAGCACTTGACTTTTTCTAGAACACACCTACCTGAAGAACCACAGCTTTCTTAATCTTGCTCTACATGCACAGAAGATTTTACCTAATGTCCTACATCCCAAAGCTGGGTGCACAAATGTGAGAACATGCTTCAGTGTTTTGATGGACAGACACAGACTGAAGCATGTCTCAGCTCAAGGCACTGAAGGGCTGAGGGTCAAACTACCATGGTGCTCACTGTGGTGGGCCCACTCCATGAGGCATAACAATCTAACTGTATGAGGGCTTCTCGGATGATTTAGTCTGATTTACACCATCACACTTCCACACTTCCTGGGTCTCTTCTCTACTAACATCTGGTAAAATCTCTCCTAGCAGTAAAACAACTGCAAATCCATGCTGCCTTCAAAGTAAAGCACTTCCTTCCCTCTCCCTCTCTCACTTACTAGAAGAGTTAACAGAAAATGAGAAGACTCCTGTAACTTCCATTCCTATGAGTTAGAAACTCTTTTATTCACAAACATCATGTAGGGCAGAGAATCATCCTGTGATCTTAACATGTTAGCAGTCTCATTGGCATGAATATAAATGGATGTAGAACCAGATATATTTTTTAAAAAAAAATCTGGATTGTGTTACTGCCATTACAGCTCCTCCTTACTGAAAATATGGTTAGCAAACATTAGTTTTCTTCTGGAAATATTCTGACACTTTATTAGAAGTATCAAAAAAATTATTCTCTCTGGCCTTTTACAAGAATCAGTAAATCTGCTAACAACTTGCTTGTATACACCAAAAAAATTCCAGGCATCCTGCAAAACTACTGAGGAAATTTAGAAGGAAGAGGAAAAATGAAACAGGGGGAAGTCCAAAACAACAATGTTGCTGCAACACTATCCAAGTCTTTTCTGATTTTGGAAACAAGAACTCTAATCCTTATGGCAGAAAGTAAGTATAAATTTCCAAGGAGCAATGCACTGTGGATCCTTCCCTCAGACACTTCAACCCTCAATCAGTCTTTGGCAAACCACTCGGAATTATCCCATTTAGGGGATATTTTTTCAGCCAAGGAACAAGCAGATGAGTCCCACCACAGTCTAAAACTCAACTGTGCAACACCCAAATCAGTACAGAGTTGGGGGAAACAGTCTCAAAAGGGCAGTGTGTATCTTTAGGACAGTAGGTCTGACATCCAATTTACCAAACAGCTCAACTGCAGCACTTTGGATGACAGACGGCAATAAATTTCTCTGCCTTAAGGCAATTTCCCACAGGGCTGTACCATTCCTCAAGCTCTGCAGTGAGCTGCAGGATGAGCTCTTTCCAGAAGACCATCATCACCCTGGAGGCCTGCCCCCCCTGCTGCTTATCCCTTGTTTGCAGCACCACCTGTTCTGGGAGGTCAACCATGGAACAAAACTGTGCTAAGGACAGGAGGAATCTTAGTGAGAGATGAGGCTGGAGAGAGCTGCTGCCAGCTCAGGATGACATGACCAGGCTCGGGGGGCTGGGCAGCCCTGATTCACAGCGGGCACAGACACAGTGATGGGAGGAACCATTTCATGAACTCAATGAACTCGATTAATTTTTCATCTGCCTTTCAAAAAAGCTTTTAAAAAATCAGCTTGCTATGCACAACAGAATAGGAACTGATATGTGACTACAGTTAGATATTGTAAATAATGCCTTACTTTTATTTAAATGTACCCATGTCCTACCAAATAAAAACTTATTAAATTTCTGCTTTACTAATTTCTTATAAAGTAACTGACAATATCTTCCAGGTTTTGCAGATTAATGATTCTGAATTTTAACCTGAAAATTCTACTGCCAATTTCAAGGTAAATTTAAAGTATTTGTCTCTTGTTAGAACTCATGTAACAGTCAAGAGAAGCATTCACATCATTCAGCAAAAAGCAGCTCATCACAAAGGTTCCAAACCAGGAAACATCTCTTTCTCTGCATCACACACAAATGCATCTCAAGTAATTCTATACTGCCTAAGCAGCAGACAACAGAAAGGGCTATGATAATGTGCCCTTGTATTTGATTAAACTGATGCATTGTAGGAACTGATGTTGGGCTATTGCTACTGAATTTTCCTACTCTGATTCTCAAGCCAACTCCCTGACAGAGTCAAGCTTTTTAAAGTGTCCCATCAACAGACTATTTTTGGATTTGAAAATTTTCTAGGCCTTGAATAGATTTATTTGTTGAACTCAGATAGTAAAGCTTTTCTGATAGATTAATGGACTAAGTGAAGTGTCTCTCCAGACTATACTAGGAGGCTTAAGAGACCTCATTTTCTAAGAAATGTCAGCTATAGGCACAGAAGACTTCTTTGTACTCTGATTTCCTCCATGTATTTTCCATTTGCACGAGCGAGTCCAAGCCCTCCTTCCCACTGGCAATGTTATCAGTGAGACAATACCTTTCTATAACAAAAATAGCACAGAAACTTTCATAAGAAAAATGAATTTGATAACAATAGAATGACTTTCTCATAATAATTTAATAAGTTAAGACAGGAAGATTTAAATCCTCCAGAAGAGCTGCATAAAAGGGATTGATGAATTCATCAGCTCTTCCAAGCTTCCCAAAGAAGCCCAGACAATATTTCTTACCTCCTGTTCTACAGATACCACCTATAAAAGAAAAGCAGGCATTCAAGTCCCTCTATTATGCTATTCTTTGCCTCTGGGGCTAAACTCACTGTTGAATCTGCTGTAAGTAAATGTGACACATTTAAAAATATTCTAATTTGTTTCCAATCTTTCTCATTAGAATAATACACTTGTAACACCCTTTCTGGTTAGGACCATGGTTCTGAACCCCGAAGTTACCGTATGGACATACTGCAAGCTACTGACCTTTATGGTTTTCCACTAAACCAAGAAAAGTCTGCAAAAACATGCCAGAAGTGCAAACACAGGCTGTCACTAGTTTTAGTTAAGCACTCTCAGTATATTCTAGTATTTCAAAAAGTCCTGAGATCTAGAGAAATCATATCAAAAACTAAATTATGAACTCCATGGATTGAAAAATGATGGACTGATCAAATTTTTTTATGGATTTAGCAGTATACTTTTACATACAGTTCTTTCTCTTTTCTTGTTATTGCATAAATAAAAGGAGGACAAAGTTATGGGACTAACAAACACAGGAATGTAACCCTGTAACAAGTCAGCAATTGCTGCCACTTACAAAAATGATAGGAAAAATACCTCAAAAACCAAGAAATGTTTGTTTCCCTCTGACTGACTGCCATGTTGGTGCTATGAGTAAGGACAGCAGGAAATAATTTTACACATAGTATATATAATTAATAACTTTACCCTGTCTCTCTAAGCACAGAATCTTTGGGATTTTATTGTTTTAACCTATGTTTGATGGTAATATTTCATTCCATCAAAATTAGGGAGTCATACAAGGATTCAGTGGTAGCCAGCTGATAGGAGCCTCCTCTTCACTCAGGAGGAATAAAAACAAAACTACACTGAATCTTTCCTCTTGCTTTGAGGTACTATAGGAACAGAAAGAGAGATTGACAGTAACAGGATAATTTAGTAGCCATGAATATATGGACTAAACACTAGTTCCAAATGATTTAATTTCTGTTCTTTAGGAAAAAACTTTCCCTTCCGTAAAATCCACCCATGACACAGTAACTGAAAATCTTTCTAGACAGCACCAGCAAACACACCTAGGCTGTCCCCTAGAAGTGAGTATTTTCAAGCCATTTCACATAGAGAGAAGTGCAGTTTAACTCTTGGCTCCAGATCCTTTTCCAAACTGAGGCTTTCCTTCACACACTTGATCCTATTCTTCCTCTCTCCCAACACCCAAACCCGTTCTCAAATAAAACACATCCTGCTATCCCCCAATTAATGTTGAATAAAAACATAAGAGGGAGAGTATTACTGCAAATAAAGCAAACCATGGAAATGTCACAATAAAAATATTTTCTCTTACCAAAAAGATGGTTCAAACAAATGTAAATTAATTCAATATCTAGGATTTTCATGACTTCAGCTAAGCATAATAAATATGCTGGGTCAAGCCAATAAATGAAACTAATCATACTCTACAGAGCTGTAGCCTTCTGACAAGCCACATTCTGAAGTCTCTTTCTAAAACTGTTTTATCTACAGAGTCCATTCAAACTTCTCAAATGAGGGCATGAATCCAAAGCACAATCAGCTAATTAGAGCCAACAATGTGGGAAATGTAAGATAATTAAATTCTTCTCCTAAAAGATTTATTTCTGAATACCAGTTTTGGGAGACTGGGGGGAACAAGTGAGAAATTAATCTCACTCTGGAAAACTTAACTCATCTTCGTGAGACTCTCCTCAGGAATGGAGCAGTAACATTGTGTTGCTTATTAAGAAACAGTACTGATCATGACATTATTACACAAAGATGTTGCTGTACACATAATTTTAAAATCTGTGTCCTTGATATCAGCAGATATTGTCTGCACAAGCAGAAGACATACATTTAGTCCATGACACAATTGCAATGAAAGAGAATAAAATCAAGTTTGAATCAAAAGAAAAATATAAATAAAACTCAAGAGTTCTTAAAAATAAGAACTGTCAAACACAAGAGGAAGGGTTCTTCCTCTAAAACAGCACACTCAGGTTTTTGTGTTTAAAAATGTAATTGCTGCCCAAGATTAGAAAAAGCTACCTTAATGGATGACTCTGGAAGGATGGTTCAGGTGAAGAATGTGGGCTTGTGGTTAACTAAGCAAAGTTAAGTCCACATGTTAGTTAAGCAAAGCAAGTCCACATGTTCTCATTCTCCTAAAGACAACACAACTCACCCCAGCTGACATCCAGCAGAGATTACACAGATTGCCTCTTGCAATGGATATTGCTACTCACACAGAACAAACCTGGGGCCTGAATCAGATATCCACACAGCCTTTTATACAGCTGAGCAGACTGTAAAGGCAAGTTTGGACATGAGGATGTTCAGTTTCAACATCCAAGTTCTCCAATAAGGTGTTAATGCCCTTATGGACAAGAGCACAGAACACTGAAGAATATTAAGGTGTTTTAGCTGCAAGCCCTATACAAGCAATCTCTCAAATGACATTATCACCCTTTCTTATTTCTTCCTCTGCCATTCTTTTCTCAAGAACCCAGATAACCATCACAGGTAATCTTTATTACCACAATTGATCTTGTATCATTAAAACACAAGCAGGACAGAAGCAGTCACATTGCAGCTCCACAGAAGAATGTGACAATTCTGCTCAGGGAAGGACACCTCTTAGGATTCATAGGAAATTCTCCTCTTTACACTAAAGTGGACTGTAGAAATGTCACAGTTTTCCACAACTAAAAAAGAAGAAAAAATAAAGGGAGATTTATCTCTGTACCTTTCCTCACCCTCAAGCTGTCCTTTCTGCCAAGGAAGCCAGAAAGACAAAGGTGTCTAGCAAAAATACCTGCTTATCACCTCCCAGGTTGGCTTTGTGAGTGACAACACTGCAGCTGAGCAGTCCAACCCACACCCATGCTTTAATTAGAGGTAAGGGGAGCACCTACTGTTTGCATTTACTGTCTGTCTGGTTCATGAGCAGCAGGAGCAAGTTCAGCCATCACAACTTCTCAGCTTGTGCTGCTCTGATGCATCGTTTCAGCAGGGGAACAATTAAGCAGACCCATTCACAGCTGAAGAGACCACTAAATTCTGCCAAGTGCAGTCGCTAGTGTTTTATCCTTGCTACAGTATCTTGTCAGCCACTGCACCACACAAATTATCAACAGAATCCATCTCTCTCTGCTGACAGCATGGGCGTGGGGGTGTCTATTCTCACATGAACATGTAGGATATTTATTCTGCTTGCTCATCCACTTATATAGAGATGGAGCAATCCCGTCTCATAAAGGGAGATTAAATTTTTGGAGAAAGAATTTAAGAATACAACATCATCAATTAAAGTGGTGGTATTAGAACAGCTTCACTGCAGAGACCTACACAAAGGAAAAACAAGCAGAAGGAAGTAGACAGATAAAAAGTGGCTTGCTAGGATCTGAAAAACCAATGACAAGAGACACTCTAATGAAGCTTTTTCTCAGTTACAAATAAAAAAAAAAAATCCCAGACTATGAAGGGAAAGAAAGAAAGAAAGAACAAGAGAAAAAATTATCTTCCTATTCAGGAAATTGGTAGTTCATGCTGTGAAAAACCTGAAATTATGGTAAAAAATATTCCACTTGAAAGCTATCACAAATAATGCAAGCTGCGGAAGAATGTGACCCTTTGGCAACTGAACAACACACAAATTCATAGCAAATCTATGAACACTATACTGCCAAAAAGAACTGCTAAATATTATTTTAAGAAATATAGTGACACAGATCTGTTTCCAGGAGACATGATAAGTCAATCTACTCCAGCTGGAGTGACTTGGACTCAGCTATTTAATAAAACTTTAAATACAATTATTCAATAAATAGGCTAGAATTGAAATCACATTTTAAAACACACCATAGCATTCTACAGTTACTTCTGTCACCACTGTGTACTACTGAAGTTATGTTCATTGTACCAATTAGTTCAGGTAAATTTAGGGAAAGTCTGCTCTTAGGACAGCAGCTGAAGGCAGTGGTATTATTTCAGATACAAACAAGTAAGCATGAGGAAAACTAAAATAAAAATGCTCTGAGCACTTAAACCTATTTTCAGTCACTCATGGCTACAAAGACAATGAAAATTTTCAAGCACAGTACTTAAAAATCTATCTAATCTTTATTTAATGGTCACACTTATTCAAAATATGAATCCTTCAAATATACTGCAACGTATCAATGAGAGAACACATTCTCTAAAATGTTAGAGAGGCTTTTATTTCAACTTTTAGGGTTCTAACTCATTCGAGTTAGAAGAACACATTGTTCCACAGCCAACAGGCCATTTGCTGACCTTGTCTCTAGCGAATCCCATGGCAAAAGACATTGTGATGGAACGACCCAGGCAACTGGGATACACCCCATTAAGTACGCGACAGAATGAAGAATGGAAAACTTTTGAGGGTAACTGTAGACAAACACAATCACTGCATCAATGCATTTTTTTTTTAATAAAAAAATGAGAAAGATGAAGGTATTTGCTCTGAAGCCAGAAGACTACTACTGCATGTCTTGCAAACAGGGCTTGCCTCAAGGTTTTCTTTGATTTTTAAAACAAAACTGTGGTAATAGAGTACACTTAAATAGTCTCTTTTCTATCTGCAACTTCCTATAAGTCCTTTACTCTTTTAATACAACAAATGTTCTTCACCTCCACAGCAGAAGATTGTTTAAACCAGTTAGTGCTCATTGGAGTTTTGCTGTGTCACCTCATTTCAACATAAACTTGTCAACTGTTTTTTTTCTAACAAAGGTACTTTAACATTTTCAGATGTTCCATTCTGTATTCCTTCAAATAACTTTTAATACTTTTGAAGTAGGGTAAGAAAAGTCAATGCAGATACTGCCTGCAAGGACATATAATTCAGTGTATCATTTCATAACCCAGCTGTCAACAGAGACAACATTTTTATAATCCATGTATTGTATGCGTGCCAGTATGAGATGAATAGTCCTGTAACTATAATCAATACTGTTCATTCAAACAACTGGCAGCAGCATTTCAGACAACTGGCAATTTCATCAGTTTCACTGGGCTGCCCAAAAATAAACAGCTTGAGAAGGATGAATGATCTCTATGGTTATCTATAAATAATACTAATCTCAGTCATTTGTTTCAGCGGGTTCATCACTGGAAGCTGCAGAAGCCTCATATCAGCGCAGAAGGCATGGAAGCCTTCAAGAAACTAAAGCAATGCTGATGAATTTTAGTGTTGGCTTTTCATTCACACAGTTACTGTATTTACATACAGGCTCCACTGAAAGCTCCAGGATCCCTCCAGTGCTTCAGCAGTTCCAGCTTTGCAGGAAACTCACATCATCTCAAGGACCGGTAAACACCTCTAAAGTCAAACTGGATTCAGAGAGAGCTCCAGTGATCTGAGCAAACCCAGCCTGGGTAGTGACTTACACTAATGTCACTGAAAAGGAAATGTGAGCAAGTTTGGGGTTTTTAACTACCTCAGTGTGAAACTTGCCCACTCTCAAAAGAGCTTTTGAGAGCAAAACAAACCAAACAGCTCCATGTGAGTGAGACTAATGCCAAGGCTGATGGGCGCGAGGTGAACCCAGGCAGACGGGGAACAGAAGGTGCCATTCACAGTCCTGTTCACTGTCTCTGGGAAGTGAAATAGCTCTTTTTAAAAAAATTATGCTCCTATCTATAAAAGCAAAGCAAGAACAGAGAAAAAGGAATAAAGACAGCTGACTAAAGGGAAAAACCACATCCCTGCGGAGTACAGATCCCAAAGAAAGCTTCCAAAGCCCCTGAAGTGAAGAAGGTCCAGTGGCTGTGGTTGTAGTGAGCCTCTTCCTGGCAGCCTTGTGGGGCTGTGGGCAAGTACTGCAACACCACTGCTGCCTAGCATGTGACCCTGCACGTTGGTGGGTCACCAGCCCTGGGCTGAGGCACATTTCTCCTGCTCCTGCAGGAAAATCTCCTAACCACCAGGAATTCTTGCTAGGTTTTCTAACCTGTTTCACTGTAAGAATTACAAGATGCCTGGTGTGTGCTTTAGGGAAAACAGAGAAAAGAGAAGCTCTCCCAAGGACCCAGAGGTCTGCACTCCTTGGCCTCCAGGCAGGATTTGTGGTACCTTGAGCCGCCACTGCAGAGAGCTCAACACACCACCAGATTGCAGCAATTCTTTGCATATATCAAGAGTGGGAGCCAAGGCCACCACCTCAGCTCCTTCACATGGAGTGTAATGCTCCAAGAAACTCCATCAGATGAGCTCTGCAGAAGTGCTCAAGCCCTCTGAACACAGTCTGAGCAGGAAGCAACAGCACATCTGTATGATTACACCCAGGTAATCAAACTTCTACTGCACCAAGCTTCAAAAG
The DNA here is from genome assembly GCA_013397295.1 of Polioptila caerulea. NCBI lineage: Eukaryota > Metazoa > Chordata > Aves > Passeriformes > Certhiidae > Polioptila > Polioptila caerulea. The sequence continues at coordinate 1,808,112 of VYXF01008143.1, read as the reverse complement.
TCACATTGTTCCATCTACATCCAAAATCACTTTTCAGTCTTAAAGCCTGTTGCTCAGAAAATTTATATCCAGGCAATTAAAATAATCTTCAACTTGTAGCATTATCCAATTTACAAGCTTATTGCTAGTTTAATGACAATCAGCACGCCTAGCCACACTAAGCCAACATTGCAGTGGGATGTTTTCAGCATAACTGCCAACAGCAAAAAGATTAATGGCACCAACTTCTCTGAAAAGAGAACATTCACTTACTAGTGGACAAACAGGGGAACGTCACAACCTCTACATCTCTGAGAAATGAGGCAGGCTGTGGCTGCTTTAAAATGAAAGCTTTGATTTTATTGTTAAAATAAAATTGTCTGCAGGACAATTTCATAAAGAAAAGCCAGCTTTTAAGAATGGGTGAATTTATCAAGCTGCACATCTTTATTGCTTTGATCATCAATATTTTAAAGTTACTACTTTTTATTCTATATTGCCAATAAATCTCTACACACTGTAACTGTAATCATCACAGCACAACATGATCCACTTCCCCTGGAGATTTAAAGTTGGACTCAGCCACAAAAAAGCACCAGAACTAGGTAGGAGGATGGCTAAACTGGTAAAATAGTCTCTCAGTTTGAGGTAAATGATGCTGTAGCAGCATGCACTGTTATTAACCTAAAGTTCATAATGAGAGCTTAAATGAACAGTTCCAAGTGGACATGGGCCTTTGTAAGGGAGCTGCACTCCTGCAGTTGGCACTAATTGATCCTTTTGCTGGCAGGCTCAGTGGAAAAGGCAGGCAGCAGCAGGAACCGCAGGCCCTTCTCTGTCATGCAGAACAAAGTCACAGTCCTGATTATCCAGGAGGTTTGATCTTAATGCTCTACACTTCTCCAGCTTCTTTCATCCAGGAATGAGGCAGGCAGGATGGCAGGGGAGACTGTCAAACTACTTTTGCCCTTCTCACACACATTTTGCAGAAGAAGGTCTCCTGTCTTTGGAGTTTTCAGATACTTTTTCAAGTGTTCTCCACACACATTCAGTTACAGAGCTGAATTTTTGAGAAACTGAAATGATTCGTATCTTATACATAGCTTCACCCAGGCTTCTTGAAAACACAATTAATTTTGATCTTAATCCTCCTATAGAGAATGTTGCTGTAGACTGAAACCAACTCAGCTTATACAAGAAATAGACTGGGCTGATATAATCAGTTTTAGAGACAACATAGCAGAAAGTAGAATTTTGTCCAGAAAGATGCCATTTTAAAATTCATATGGAGATCCTGACTAAGGCGGACTATTCCAGAGCAGCAGATTTTGGAATCAATTAACAAAACAATTCTCATTAACTCAGAGAATCTCCTGACAGTACCAAGAAAGCAGAGAATCTTTGCAGAAAAGCCCGCAAGGAAAATATACTTTAATATCAAATTGTATCCTCCAGCGTATGCAGAGATTGCCTCAAATCTCAAATGCATCTTATGTGAAACAGGGGCTAGCACTGCAGAACAACACAATAAGATTTTAAGACAGGAAGTGCAGATAATTTATCTAAATAAAGCTTCCAGGAGAATAACTGATTTATGTTGATGCTGATCCAAGCTGGAACCTGACCAGGATGCAGGAGTCAGCAGCATCACTACCCACAATAGGTTCTCTATTTATGAAAAACAGCATGTTTTTACACATGAAAATAAATTAAAATGTTAGCTTTATTCTTCTGTCAAAAGACCCTGTTCTGCCAGAGACTTGTTTTTTCATTATCTCTAAAATGACTCAGAAAAAATGTGCAATGTTTTTCAGTCAAGACTATCACTATTCATGCAAGCACCTAAGAGACACAGGAGTTAAATTTCACAAAAGAGTCTATGGTATTTAATGTCACACAGACTCTATTCATAAAAGAATTGCAAAACACATAAACTGATGCAGAGAAAAGTAGTGAAAGCTTCACAGCTACAAAAAATATACCTGTAAGTTGGGAAAGGGGAAAAAAAAGGAAAACCTGAAAGTAGACATGGTATAAGTGACTTCTGCTAAAAGCAGGGTCAGCACTTTCTGCTGGAGACTATTTGATTTACACTATTTTGTTTCAATTGAAAAACGAAATCTTTCCTTGGCAGATTCTGCTCTACACAGTCTATTACAGATACTTCTGAGATACCCAGCATCATTTATAAAGGGACACTTATTACTGCTGAACGTGATCATTTTGCTAAATTTCCCAAAGTTCCAGAAGGAAATAACGTGCGATGCAACACAAGGGTGTATTCAGTTAGTAGCTGAAGTCAAGAGTCTGGACACCCTGCACAGCCCTGGAAGAAAGGTGTGGTACTAAGTAAGATGTTCAGGGTCTCCCCTGGAGAATCCATTGGCTGTCCTGGACCCACATTCCCTACTCAGAGCCAGGAACACCCAGGAGAGATCACTCCGCTTTTTCCCTTTACTGACTTCACAGAGCTACTCCAAACCCATCCTGGTTAAATCCCACCAGAGGAAGACTCCATCATGTACCTAGACTGCCCCTATTTATTCTAATGGGATACAGAGATTTTTTTTTTCCGTTTTATGAGGGTAGAACAATGAAGCACTAAGCATTAGGGCCCAGTGGCCATTGCAGATATGCAAAACTATCACCACTTGCAATTTCTTTTTGTGTTATATAGAACAAAGTAGCTGTCAGTAAAGCACACCTGATGCATATGAATACACACCTTTGAAAGAGGACACTGCAGTTACAGAAACCTTCAAAACATTTACTACCCTCTGCATGTAGTAAAGCTACACTGATCCATGCTTTAAAGCAGCTTCTGCACCTGGAGTGCCAAACTGGAGTAGTGGAAAACTTCAGGAGGGTTAACTGGTCTCATTTTGATCAATTTTGGGCCTATCTCACTGCCTCTCCAAGTAATAAAGTAAATTGCCTATAGTTGGTGTGGAAAGATAAGCCATACATACTTAGACTGATAAAAGTTGTCTATCCATAAAATCCATCACAAGCAGTTTGAACTATATACCCTGAAAAAAGCAGAATTTCTTCCAAATCACACACAATTTTATATTCAGATCTGTAATCTATATGCTGTTATAAAAATTGGACAGAAAGGTGCTTTTACATTGAAAAAGGCAGATTCATGCCTGCAGAAACACCTTGCTAACTTGGATAAGCTTCACCAAGTTGTTACAACCAGAAAAAAAAATGCACAAAACAGAAATCATCATTTCCCAAACAAAACATTTAACTTCAACTGAAGTTGAATAATTCTTTTTAGATCTGAAACTATTAAAAAAGCTTTTATTTTTAATTCTCTCATTTTCTGGTTGATCCCAACCTAACTCCTTAAAACCTTTTTGGAACTACATCTGAAATGAAAGATTAGTAAGTCACATAGCTCCCATCATTTCCCATCATGATATTCTGGGATATACAATTAGTTTCTGGGATGCACAGAACAGAGGGATAATGGTTCTCTAGAGGAAGTAGGTCTGAGCTGGCCAAGGCATTCAATATAAATATATAAAAACTACCATTAGTCATGAGAATCACTCTGCTGACATGGCTGAAATAGGAAAGAAATAGGATTAGCTGGCACATTATGATCATGTACCTTTTTTCTCTTTAGTCCTATTTTCTATTCATCAAGAAGTCATAAGCAAATAGGCACAAAAAGCAATGTTTTAAAAAAGAAATTCAGAGTTGGATAGTAGGTATTATGCAGAATGTTTGCTCATTCAGCATTTCCTTAGGTCCAAGTGCTTTTCATATATTCCACAACAGTAGTGAAGCCACTCTGGAGATGCTACTTGAGCACTGCACAAACACTTCAGAGAAAGATGGGTGAGTACATTAAACCTGCTAGACAATTTAGAATATCCCTAACAGTTTTGATTCAATCCAGGGTTAGAGTTGGGGTCAGTCCTTTGCAAATCAATAGACACTAATTAGCTCTCATCTAACTGCTGGAGAAAAAAGAATGCATGAACTTGAGTTTTCTGACCAGCAGACTTCATTAGAATTCAAACTTGGTGACACAAGTGGTAAAGTCTATGAAGACAAAACCTCTGTAACTGGTAAAAATCAGTGTTTCACCATGCTCTCCTGTAGAGACTACAAAAAGTGCATCACCTGAAAAAACTCACCTATTACTACTTCTCCCCAGGCCATCTTCCCCCCTTGCACCCCCCACCCCCCCAGCAGAAAAACATAAATGACAACAATGACAACCACCAAAAAGTTTTAGGGAATTTAGCATTTACAGGAGAGTACAAAGACAAATCAAGAGATGTGTCACGATGCAGCCACCCTGTGATCCACAAGACCTGATCCATGTTCACTAAGTGGGCTGCAGCAGACTGAGATCTCTGAAATGGAAATGAGACAAAGAAATCACGGGAGGCAGCAACCCCTGAAAGGCACTGCTGCACACCTCTTGGAAAAGCCAACAGCTGTGAGATACTGATTACAGCACGTTTTACACACCTCACTGGGAGAAATCAGGAGACAGCTGCACTTCTAGTAAAGACAGGTCTTTCTCTCATCACTCAAATAAGCAGTCAGAGTGTGGGCTCAGGTAGGTAAGAATTGGGCATATGCTGTGCTGCAGTACTATGGACCATACCTATTATAAAGACTCAAAGGGCATAGGAGACAAAAAACTTTCCAATACTAAATTTCTTTTCTCTCCTATAGCTTTGCTTGCTTCAGGTAAAGAGCTGAAAATTCCTCCTTAGCCAAGTGATAGATTGGCTTGCTGTACAGCTGCGACACACATTCTCCCAGGTCCATCAGTGGGAATGAGCATCTTCTTACAGCAAGGACAGCAAATTTGTAATTGCCAATTTCAATTCATCTTTCAATAGGATCAAAGGTAGGCTGGATTTTGGTGGGGCTTTTTTTTTCCTTTTTTTTTTTTGTTTTGTCGGTTGTTTTTTGGTTTTGGGTTTGTCTTTTTTAGGAAGTGGAAGAAGTGATCAATAAATCAAAGAAGGTGCTGTTAGCCTAAGCTCTCCAAGTTTTTTACTGGAAACAGCCTTGCAGTACCTCTGAGACAGAGGTAAATTTTACTACCCTTGTATATGAGATAGCAAAACCCTGCAACCAAAAGGACAAATCAGCTTACTCCAAATCACACTATGAGCCACCAGAAGATTCCACCATTTCCCAAGTTCAGTCTCTTTACCAGACAGGCCAGGCCCAAATGCTTGATGTTTGCATGTGACAAAATTACCCAAGATGAAATCAGCAAGTACCATTACACACACCAGCCCAGGAGAAAGAGGTGTGAAAATAATGAAGTATACACAAAATGAGTGACTATGCACAGACTATACACAATCAGACACTAGCTCTTACCCAGACAGCTGCATATAATTTTAAAGACAGTCCTTTTACTAAAAAAGTCTCAAGCTATTGAAGAACCCATATAGTCCTGCCTCTTTTTAAATTCTTGACCAGAATTTCAAACATTACATTTGAAAAAACTCCAGCAAATACCAGCCCAACACAAGGGCAGGACCAAGCATTCAAAGCCAGTCACTTAATTTATAAGTGGACTGAAAGGAAACACGTAAATTGCACTTGAAACAAACCAAGCAAAAAACCTTTCAGCACATCTGAAACACCCAAACAGCCCAGTACAATAATTACATACAAGTGACCAGATAGGTGCTCCATTCCAGCAGAAGAGTGCTCACCTGGGCTATTACCCATTCCGGGAGAGCAATTCTCCCTTTGTACAAGTGCCTGGGCAAGTTATCCACAGAATTGTGTCTCTGCAGATTGATCCTCACACAATAAGGGCTTCTGTGCCTCCTGTGTGGTGTTTGTGCCAGGGCTGCACATTGCCACTTGGTATTGTAGAAACAGTTAAGATGATAAAACAGATCCAGAGCCTCAGACACAATGGCGAGGATATGCAGGAGTGACTGCTCAGTGGATTCACTGACATAACTCGTTCCTACATTCACTCTTCCTCTTTACACAGACACCCCATCACCTGCTTCTCCCTTGCTCTGTGCATATATGATAATCTCACCTAAAGATGTAACTGTTACATCTTTGTGAGATCAACTGAAAGGGCACTCACTGCCTTTGAATATTTCACACATTGCTGTGCACTAATAAAATGAACTCTAAGTTCTATATCTGGTGATATAGAAATATCTCCAAACTTCCCAACAGAGTCAGGCTGGAGTGTGTACTGTGAGGTAGCTACCAGTGTCCAGCTGCAATGACTACAAACAGCAGAACAGGAGAGTCTACTCTGGAGTCTCCATCAGATGACTGCACTTGAAAACTCAAGGATGATTTCAAATTTGAAGTTTCAAAGGCATCTGATATTCTGAAGACCAACATTAGTATAAAGCAGGCGATGCAACAGAGGGAAGCCTCTGGCTCTGACAGGAAATATAACGCATACACAATTAGAAGAGAAAAATCACCATGGGTGAAATTTGGAAATTGCTTCATTGCGGTGATCATCACAGCTTCACAGAAAGTGGTTTAATCTAGAACAAGCATTTCTAAATTTTTGGTTTTAGAGCACCATGTTGTTCCAGTGGAAGTACAAGCCTTCATACAGCAAACCTCCTGACAATAGGTACAGAGTTTATAGGCTGCCTTATGAGTTTCCTTAGAAAAGGGGTCATGGCCTTCCAGTGATCTCTGCTCTCCAGCAGCATAAAACGTACTCAGGTTGTAACTTAAATGCCCAATAGCAATTCACATAACACCTCTCTCACAATAAATTAACACAGGTTTTCATTTATATGGTTGGCTTGGTTTGAAATAAACTATGAAAACACCCTGTTGCTGTTTCAAAAATAACATATTCTAAAACATTTTGAGGATGCCGAACTAAATCAAAATTAGCATTCTAAAACTGGTAATGACAAAATATGTACTTTAAATGGAAAATGTTAAATTGATGGTTTATGACAATAAAGAAACACTGAAAATACATCAGCTCTTATTTCACACCTGCTTGCATAACAGTCCTACACTGGCAGTAGGATGGCCTCCCACCTCCCAGACACTGAACACAGTGAACCCAGAGGAAAAAACCCACTGTTTTCTGCAGCTCTTGGACAGGCTCCAGAATCAGCCTTCAACAAAACTGTGGGGCTTTTTTTGTAGTTGTTAAAAGCTCCTGTCACAGGCTAGTTTCCCATCATGGCATCTCCATTTCTTCCCAGAGATAAACTACAGCTGTTATACGTTTCATGGGAAGGTGTAGTTAATCAGTAGCTCTCCAACCTGTCCTCATAGCCCCATGGGTCCTCCAGGCCCAGTGCTATATAGGAAAACTGAACAATTTCACATCTGCATCTGCACAAAATCCTTCCTAAACTAAACAAGTAAATGGCACTCTACCATGCTCTACTCTTTATTCATTCGGTGAACTCAGAGTTTCTCAAAAAAGCGTCCATCCATGCAAGATGTTTTTTTCATCTCTACTGTGTGAGTTAAATGGAACCCTAACATCTAAACAGTACATCAGTGTTATGTATGCAGCAGAGGAGAGAGAGCAAGCTTATCCTGAAATTCATTTAAGAAATAATAAAACATAGTTTGAAAGGTATGGTTCCTTCTGCTAACACTGAGATCACATTAAGTTTAATGGTAAATCATCTGCTCTGCCATGAAGTGGGAACAAATGTTAGTTGGAACACACCTTCCATGTTTCAATCTAGACCCAATAATGCAAAAGCTTTGACCCCTGAACTGAAGCTGCTTTTCTTGGTCACACAGCAGTTACACATGATACTTGAGCACATTTTGCAGCAATGGAATGAGCAGAGTTGTGTAGAAAGCACATTTCCAGGTGTTTTACCACAGAACACTGGAGAAACCAGAGTATATTCCACATTGGGAGAGTTCAGACACCTCCCCTGCGCTCGCTGCTCCCGCAAAACCACCAGTACACGGCCCAAACTTGGCAATGCTTTCAGCAACACATGCTTATGCTTTTGGCAGAAGGGAGCTGACCACTTGCAGCATCAGTGTCCTTTGCCAGCTGGCCAAAGAGCACACAGATGCAAGGGAAGCAAATTATCTGCCCACTGGCAAAAAGAAATGCTGAGCAGCACCTAAAGAAAGCGTGCGCCTGTGCACGTGCGCTCCAGTGCGAGCGAGGATGCAAGGGAGCACACACCCCCACACCTGTGCCTTGGGAAAGGGAGAGCTCAGTTAAACTGGAAAAACTGTCTGCTACTAGTCCTGAGGTACCATTTTCTGCAACACTCTCACAACAATGAACATGCACTTTTTCCATTAAAGTCTTCCAAGTTGAATTTTTAAGATTAAACACGAGGACTGCAAGGATGCTGAAGTAAATTTTTATAAGTCTGAAATCAGACCCCTTCAAGAAAGTGCCGATACAACCACCTACAGGATTTTAGCAACCTAAGGTTAGCATGGTCTTTGCATCTTCCCTCCTTTTTTTGTGTCTTGGAAAATGAATGCTCATGAAAAAAAATCCCCACTACACATCTCTATTTGGCAAAATACAAAAAGCTTTCTGGATTTATAAGATACATAAGAAAAAAATCAGAAAAATTAATGGGACAAGGATTTGCAGCTGATAGGTTAGGTTTAGCTGAGAGATGGAATCTGTCTGTAGATTAATTAGAGTCTACAATCACAGCCCCTTTTCATCTGCACACATCCCACCACTATCATTACATGATCAACAGATTTTAATGAAAACTATGCTTTTCATTAAAAAATGCTTTCTTTTGAGACATTCAAAAGAGACTATACATAAGGTTTAGTTCACTTTTCTAAATATTTCTTGAAAATTGTTCATAAGGCAAGTGCACATTTGTTGGCTGTAAAGGTGTACAACAGCAATTTTTTGCAATGACAGTGCAGAGAGGGAATATGAGATCTGTGTGCTAATGAGCTGACACTGCAGAGGCTGGAGCAGTGTTAGTGTAGTGCACTACAAGTGCAGAGCAGAACAACAGACGTGGGTTATTTCTAGGGAATGTGATCTACAGAACTACACAAGCAATTCAACATTAACACCAATATCCTTCATCAGATTATGAGAAATGCATGGAAGATACTGGTTCAGAGACAAATTTATATATTTGAGCTGCTATATTCATATTATTCTGAAAAATCTAGCTCACTCCTTACATGAGCTATTTTAAAGAAAATATAACCTTATTTTGATTTTTACATTCATAGGTCAAGTTAGCTTGCTTTTTGTCTCTACTGAAAGCAAAAAGCTGCATATTTTAAGAAATTAAATAATTTCCCTAGAGTCACCTGATAAACTTCAATTCACCTTTAAATACACCGGAATTTTCATCTGTGTTTGCATTTATTCTCTGTTAAGATACCATACAGCTAAATAAATAAGTGGGCAGATAAATACAGAGGGGATAAATACTGTATGAATGTGTGTAAACTAAATATACAGAGAGAGGCTTGGTGCTAGCAGTGAAGCAGGGAATACATGTACATAAATCAGATTATGCATCACTTAACTGAAAAAGGAATGAGAGGGAGGGGCTTAGGGCAGGAATTTTCTTTTGCTTCTAAACAAGTTTGTTCCCAGGTTGGGATATTGCCAAATCTGCCGTGGCAGAGGTGGGCTATTTTTCTCAGGCTCAGGAGAATACTTCAGAAGAGGTTTTTTTTCTCCTCTGGAATGCACCAGATTGCATCAAGCAGGATGTGCAGCTGCACAGTAAGAACATAAGTCTTTCTGAGCAGGGCCCCCCTCATCCCTGCACACAGGAACACTTACTGTAGTCACTATCACAACAAATCAATGCAAAAGAGAATGAAAAGTATTATTTTATGGATACTGACTAGTACAGGCACTAGGCTCAGGCTACACATGCTCCTTTCCTCAATTTCCTCTCAGCTCCTGTACCTATCCCACCACAAAGTCAGTCCCAGCCTCCCAGTGAAGGCAGAGTCACTGCAGGTTTCTCTCCTATGGAACCCTGCCAATTGCAAATATTGATCAAACGGCTCTGTGACAGCACTGGAGACAATATATGCTTATCTCCAAGTGAGGTAAAAATGTTGTGGAAAGAATTCCTTCATGGATATGGCAGCACATTGAAATCATCTGCCACTCTCATAAGAAACAAGAATATGGTTAAAGGCTGGAATTTTGGTCAGGTAATGTGAGGAGCTATTAATTCCTCCTAATGTATTGATACACGTAAGTGTTTTGCTTTTCAAAGATAATTGGTACCTGATTCAAAAGAACAACTGTTCTGATGGGTTTTTTTATATTTTGAGCTACTGAAGCCTATGACTGGTGACTTGGACTCACCGTATTCTTTTCTTATCAACAGTATGATGAGATGGTTGACACAGTACAGACAAGGTCACCTTCTCATTTTCTTTCGTCTGTTTCTTTTTTCACATCTTCAGCTTTTAAATAGGTTACTGTAGGTACATATTCCTTGGTCTACAGTTTCTCCAGAGATTTCAGTTCTCCCAATTTTACTATACTGGTGATATGGGTATTGGAACACGCAGCCTTGTACCACAGAAAACCATCCCACTCTACTAAAATTGCCACAGCTTTTAGTAAGCATTGACAAAAATCATTACATGTCAGAAGATGAGTAGAAACTGACTAAATATACTGACTGCCCTTAAACAAGTGTGTGGATCACTTCTGCTGGTGGGAGAAGCGCTGGTAACAGATTTTACAAATCAATTAATAATGAATCACCCAAGCAGTTCAATGTATTTAGTTTAAATCCATATAATTGATATTTAGGAAACTGTGAGATACAGCCTCTTGAAGGGATTACACTGATTAAGGATTAATAGTCTGATGTTTGTTGTAAGAGCTGTTGAGGCTGGATAGGATTAGAAAAATAAGATACACAGTAGAGCCATGCTTTTATTTACCATTTTTTCCCACTTTACCAAACATTTTTATTGTATACTACATAATTAACCCCCCTGCAAAATTTTTAAAGGTCCTACTTCAAAGTCCTTTGGAGAGTGTAACACTGCACTACCAAGAAGCAGTCACATGGGGGATATGTTAGAATATCAATCCAAAATTTGTCCAAATATTTGCTTACTGTATATTTTTTAACATCAACTTTCTCAGAATACACAGTGGGACAGGAATGTAAGAACTATCCTATCTCCTGCAAATAAAAAAA
>VYXF01008143.1:1774846-1793957 GCA_013397295.1 Polioptila caerulea | reverse complement strand
GGAGGCCCGGTGATGGCCGGGGCAGGCGGGTGCCGCTGGGCCCCGCCTGAGGGGAGAGGGCTGGGGAGAGACGTGAGCGCAGGGGCTGCCGAGGGAGGGAGGGTTGGAAAGGACCACAGCAAGGGATGCCGAGGGACCGTGCGCTCTCCCGAAGGGGCTGCCGGCCCTGCGCCCGAGTTCTCCCATCCCTCCTCCAGTGCCAGCGCATCAGCAGGGAAGCATCATCCGCCCACAGTGCCGTGAAGTGAAGAAAGACAAGAAGAGTTTAATCCCACACGAGGGAATGTTAGGTCCTTCCAGCCTCCTCTAAAGGAAGGAACTCAAACCCTCCCTGTTTCATCCTTGATGCTAGAAAAGGACATAACGTGTCAGCTGATGAGCTGCCCCAGCACAGATCACACAGCAGTGCCAGCCTGGTGGTCGCAGGGGAGCAGGGGGATGGGTGGCAGACATCCCGTGTGTCTTGAACACCAGCCCTGAGAGGCCCCTGGCCTTTGTATCCACAGGGAGCTGCTGTGTGTCTGCCTGAGTCAGGTTCTCTGTGGTCTTTCACCCACCTCCTTGACACTTTGCTGTATGGATCCTGCAGTGTTTTTGCTGCTTGGGGGCTCACAAAACTGTACAAAATGGAGACAGAAAAGTGATACTAGGTGGAGATATCCATCTCATAGGCCCAGCAAAGACTATTCTTCCCTTAATATTTGCTTTTCCTCTGATTTCAGCAGGTCACTTTACCTCGGTGCTCCTCTGCTTCCTTTTTTAGCTTAATCTTAGACTGTGGCATTATTTGGGTTGATGTTCAGTTCAGTTAGGGATAATATTAAATACAGTTGGCTTTGCATTTGCAAAATAATCAACCAGTGCCACTGGCTGTAGCATCATGTAAGTAGTCAAGGTGTAAGATTGAAGATTGCTGCAGATTACTGCACAAATGCTGATGTACAACATCAGAGATTCAAACCACCACTTTTGAAGGAAGCCAGAGGTGAAGTGCAGGGCACTACAGGAGTGCATATGATGGAGGAGTGCAACATATGCTTTTAGTGACATATGTGTGACATCTGCTCACTCCAAGGTGCATGCATTGGTTGCTGCATGTTGTGTTCCTCTATAAGAATCATTCCCAGAAGATGGGGACAGTTCCAGTTCAGGCACACGTAGGGATCAGGCTGCAGTTTGGATGGTAACGTTCCCTATTGGGATGGCAGTTGTCACTTTAGCTCTCTTTTTAAAGAAATGGTTTTCTCAATGGACAGGTGGGGTATAAGGTCCATGATTATATCTATAGCACTCCTCAAGCTCGAAGCTCTTAACACATATTACCTATGAATTCCTGTAAGCATCCCCATGAGGTATGATTATACTCTTCTTTTACAGGTGTAAAAATGTAAAAATCAGGGAGAGCAACTTGCCCAGCTCACCTAACCAGGAAGTTCCAGACCCAGAATTAGCATCTTGAGCAGCAGCCTGGCTTTGCTGTAGAGTTCTCTGTTCACAAATGTCTTTTGGTAAGGATGGCAGATCTGAAAGCTACAAACAGGTACAGGAAGTTTAGACATTAAGGATAGTTGTCAGAAGCCCGTTCCTCTTAGCAAGTAATTTCTCTGTCTTGTTCCAAACTACTTACCTTTTCCTATTCTACACATCTCCAGCCTATTTCTAACCTATTCTCTACAAAGTCCTGCTGTCCTCTTTTTTCTGGTGTCCTTTGCTAGCGGCCCTCCTTTCTTCCTGTTCACTTGCTGTTGTAAATCCATCCCTGCAGCTAAGTATTGCAGGCTGACTGCCACCTGCCACACTGACAGCTGATGGTGCACTGAAAAAAATATGTAAGAAATTATGTATAACATTGGAACAAGAGAGGAGATAAAATAGCCATGAATGAATGTGGCACGTGACACAGTCTCAGTTTCACACACTGCCAGCAAGGTGGGTACCTTGTCTCCAATAAAATGGTGCTTCACAGCCTAATCTACAAATGGACAGTCTTGTGGTGATCCAAAATATATCTGTGCAGAGAGACAAATTTTCATTATCACTCACGTTCTTCCTTCTGAAGTCCCTTACACATTGTTGTTATTATTCTCATTAGCATTTGGAATATGCAGTTTGCTTTTTTGCTTATGAAGTTAGCCTTAAGGCATAATTAGCAGGTACAATGGCACAACAGCCATTCCATATGGATTTTGGAGAAATCCAGAGACCTTATCCCAGTTTATCTTTCTTACAGTGAACCCAGTTTCTCCTGGGACAAAATGGTAGATTACTTGCCTTTGTGTGGATATCAATGCCATGGAAATATTTTATATACTTTGCTAGGGATGGTCAGTGACTTGAGTTAATGAGTTCCATGGAAACTGAGGTCATACCAGATGCTTTCCCAAACCTTCCCTTATTTGCAGGATAATCAAGCTTCATGTTTAGATGATTTATAGTGTTCCGGGACACTGGGGATTCAGAGTATCTACCTGAGCAGGAGAAGGTAATGATTTATAATTAGCTAATGTGTTTTCATTGTAATGTCTAATAGTGGATTAGAAAACTGCTCTGGAATTTGGGACACAGCGTTCTCACCGTACTTTCTGATGTTACTAGGTTAAACCCATAGTGTTAGCATAAAGTCATGGCAGAATCTACAGCAGGATTCTGTTGCTGAAGCTTCACCCTAACTGCACTAAGCAGACTTTATTACTTTTGTCATTCCTATTTCTAATTGCAAGATAGAAGCTCAGGCAGAGAGATTCTAACAAATATTGTGTTTCCCCCAATGTGAATCATATCATGTCATAATTGCTAATAAATGTATTATCAAATGTCTTACACCTTTTTTTGTATGCCTGTTTTAAACCAGTTAAAAACTTACTTCATAAAAGTAACCAAAATTAACCAAACTTTATGTCAACGTCAGCATTTTGATTAGCTAAACTGATTAATTCTATAATAGACAGTTGACAGATAGAGTGATAGTGGGGAGAGACAGAAGTGAAGATGAAAAGGGATTCAGGGACAAGATGAAACTACAGATAGAAGGAGTCAAGGGGAAAGTACAGTCTCAAAAGGGAAAATGAAAACAGACATTACAGCTTCATACATTTTGGAAAGCAGGTCAAAAGGACGTCTAGTTAAGATCTGATTATGAGTGGCCATAGAACAAATTATTGAAGCTCTCCTGTTTACCTTTCATTACCAGGCAATAACAGAGACATAAAATGAAATTAGAAAGCTGCAGACGAGAGACAGTTTAACAAATATTCTGCTGTGCGGTTTACAGCTAATCTATAAAGCTGTCTTCTACACAATATTATTGGCAAAAATAATTGTTTCTAAAAGTTGGAAATTTTATGTGAATTAGCAGAGTAAATGCATTAGACTATCTAGTAAAATGCTGTAGGGATTAATATTCAGAATTCATTGCAAAAAGCTGTTCCTTGCTGCCTCAAGAAAGACTTACTCCTCTTATTCATGATGAGAGTTTACAGTATGTCTAAAGTTCTCTGAAAGTTACTTTTTCCTGGTTAGTTTTAGAGACAGGTTCAGAGACTACTTGAATAATTGATTTGTTGTTATTCGTTTTTCCAAAGAACAGTTAACAGATGAAATCCTAGAACCACAGAGATGTGTAGTGGGTTTATTACCCCTATCATTGGGGCTAAGATTGAACCCAATACATCCTGGCAGAATAACTGGGTCTGGCATGGGAATATGTTCTAGTACATGGAAGGATGATCAAGATTTGTATAAGAACAGGGTCAAAGAGGAAACTTGTTCATAAATAGAAGTCATCACTCCATTTCTGGAATCTAATTCAACTTTAGGTAGTGGAAGCAAATTAATCCAGCAACTTTTATCGGAACTGTACATGGACTGTAACAGCAATGATATATCTATTACAATTGCACAACTAAGATACAAATGTGGAAACAGTATGGACAAATATCTTCATATTTCTTGGGTTTGTGGTATCTTCAGGATACATACTTCTAATTCTAAAAGCTGCGGAGCTGCTGGAAATGTAGTGTTATTATAGTGCCATCATGTCAGAAACAATTTATATTACTTTCTGCTTTCCGATTAACTGTACACTAGGCACTGCTGGCATAACACAACCCTGCAATTCTTACTTAAACCTGTACTTTGCTGTGTTCATTTATATTTATTACATTGGGAGGCAGTAAATCAAATAAAAAATGTGGTGGTATCCCCTATATACTATTAATAAAGTGGATACTCTCTTTTTATTTTATACCTATGACTACAGTTTTCAAGAAATCTTGGGAGTTATATTCAGTTCATACACATTTCAATTGTGAAACATCTGACCACTGAATATTTAATTTTTGTATATAATTACTGAAATATATTCTTCTTAAAGAGGATTTAGCTTAGATCCAAGTAGTGAATAATCACTTTAGATGACTTGTTTGCCAATCAAAAGTCTGTTTTCCTACCACTGTGCATTTGTATACTACCATAACTTTCCTCATCTCAGCTCAAATCTGCAGTAGCATCTTCTAATGAAAATGTCTTTGGAAACAGCATATAGATTCTTAAAAATATATGTTTAGACAAAAAGAATTTAAAGTTTTCACTAGAGGTTTAAGGACTTCTGATTTTTCTTTTCCACTTTATCAGACAGAGGTTCCTACCCTCCTCTAAGCCAGCAGTTTGGTAGTTAGAAAGTTTTCAGTTATTCAGAAAACTGACATTCAGTTCTCTTCTAATTTCAAAGAACCTGTTTTACTTTTGGTGTGAGCCTTTGCAGAACTAGGGTATTGAATCAACTCTCTTTTTATTTAGAATTCATTTAATTAATATAAATAAGATATTAGTTAATATGGGAAGGAAATTAGACAGAAAATTAACTTTTCTTTATTATTTTCTTTAGTCCCGGGGAATATAGTGTTTGTGGGGTGTTGGTCTCTCCCTTGCTTTGTCACTACCCAAAAAATATCACTTTGAATGTGAAAAGATTTCCTTATGTAACTGCTGTGAAAAGAAAGCATTTCCTTAGAAGAAAGAGGTGCATACAGCATACAGGGTAAGAATGAGTGGCTCTGATAATTTAAGACCTTTTAATCCCTCTCACTTGGAGACTGGCCTACCATCCAAATCCAACAGCTCAAGGTCTAACCAGGTAAGAAATGGAAGAAAACCACCAAGGATGACAGCAAACTGTCAATATAGGGAATTTACAGAGGAGTCCAGAATCTGAGAAGGCAATACTGAAGAATCATAGGAAGAGAGAGAGATCCTATTGCAACATTGCAGTGTAACCCAAAGGCTGGAAATTTTGATCCCTGTGTACTGGAAGATGGAATTCAGATTCTTTAAATCATACTTGGTCATATTGTGAAGGACTTGCATTGTCCATCTGCACAGAGATGAATTTCACCCAACATGATTTGTTCCATTGATTTCAGTGAGGTGAACTGAGAGTACAAGATGGCTGTTGTTGTGAACAAGGTGGTTCTAATAATCTGCAGTGCTTGAAGAAGAAAAGGATATGCTTTTCTTTAGAAGAAAAGCATATCCTTTAGAAACCAAATGGCTTATTATTTGAATAGATCTGATATTAACAATATAGCCAGTGTTAACAGAAGTGTTCTCATGCTTTATGAAACTTCCATCCCTAATTGAAAGTTGTTTGGTTTTGTAAGTCACACCTTGTAGCAATTGTTCTGGGTCTTGATAATTACAGCATAAAACTGACTGCCTGTTTGATTGCTCTTTCAGCACAACAGAAGGTATAAGAAGCAAAAAACCCCCACAATTGCAGAAGGGCTTTGTAACAGCAAACCTCACCTTATATAAATTTGAAGAGCCTTAAGCATTTTCCAGAAGATATGCAGTGGTCCTTATACAGCAAACTGAAGTTGATTGGCAATAGATTTACTTTCCTTAATTACCTTTTGCAGATTCTTCAAAAGTAGACTAGAAGGGTCCCAAGGAGTCTACAGACCCGATTTACAGGAAAAGAGATATTTATTTATTATCATCTGTTAGATGTTGTTTTAGTAGCATTTAACGTTACCAAAATTGCTCTTGAACATGTGAACTGCTAGAATCCTCTTCTGAGTTCTCCTGGGTCCTCATAAACACTCAATAACAGCTAAGCACTCAAACACTAACATGAAGGTATCACTGAATGTCTATTTTTAGGAACTCGGTCTAACTCATGATGTTGCTAAAGCACCCTACTTTTGATGATGAAGCTCTGTTGTTTATACAACCATTACTTTCAGTAAGTTTGAAAGCAGATTTCACAGTGTAACTGGCTCAGGCAAAGTCAAGGAAGGGGCACCCATCTATTTGGTGTTCACAGTCCCACAGTTCTTTCTGTTGCTTTTCAAAATATACTGGATCAAATCCTAATCCAGTGCAAAGCAGCTTAGATCAATGAAATAAATTCTGCTGTAGAGTAGGGCAAATGGTCTCTGTTCAACTTTTCTGCAGTGTAAATGCAGTAAATATATTTTTCATGGCACAAAGATTCTGATCAAGGCTGCACACCCTTGAGTGATCTATATATCAGATTTAAATTCCATGAGACTAAAGTTTAGGCTTTATGTCCTTTCGTTTAAAAATTATTCCCAAATCTTCAGTTTAACATTTGTTTTTACTGTTTAGCTTACTTGCATATGTACCCTGTGAAGGACCCTGTTTAAAGAGTAAAAAATTAAATTAAAAAATAGAAGCACTGCAATTTTTCTTGCTTCAAATTATTATTTTAGCTGTTATATTGCATTCTAAATATTAGGGATAGCAAATGTGATTGTTCCCCTTGTGACTGGAGGCCCCTCTGGTGCTACAGAGAACTGTTTAGAACATCAAACCATAACGGATGCTCAATCTCAGATAATAATTTATGTCTTTGAGCAAATACAAAACAATGAATGCAAATCAAGTCAAGTCCTTCCTTTCCATGAGTCAGATGTTATTTCCTTGGTACTTGTGATGCAGAAACCTAGAGTTTAATCTAAAACCCATTACATTCATTAAGCAGTATTCTATTGACTTCAATGGTCTTTGAATAAAGCTAATAGCCCATTTTGTTCCTATATATCCATAGTGTTGAGATACAAGGGAGGCTAGGGAACAGCAGGAAAGTAAGGACTAGAATGTTTAAAATAATTCATAAACTATTGTTCATTATACATTGGAAAGTATAAAAAACAAGAGCATGGATTTTTTTCTGGTTTTTTTTTGGAAGAAGAAAGTGGCAGAGAGGTCACCTTGTAGTCCTACCTTGAAACCTGTTTACATAAAAATCACTCCTTTTCACAAACAACAGCTCTGCCTCCTGCACTTAAGTTATGACACTGACTTGGAGCAGCATCCACCTCCACTGTGAATTACTTTCACAGGGATTAACCAGTTAATTAAATTCCCCAAAGCAAGACAATTCAGGGTTGTCCTTAAGACCTTCTTGTTAATCAGCTGTAGGCAGTTATCACATAAGGGTTAGCTAAGAAGTGGCCAGTTTTACACAAGGTTTCTTTGGGGCTGTAATACTTTAAGTGTTATGTAGTGAGTTAAGGAAATGCAAAGACATCATTTTAGACTTAATTTTGAAATTTCTCTCTTTTGTGTTGCAAAGCAGACCTTATGCATTACTTTGACATACTGTTGTTACTTGCAATGTAATCTTGTATTATAATTAACTCCAACTGATCCACTGCAGTGCTTTAGCAAAGTATTGGGGCCTATTAAATTGGACCATGAATACACAGTTGCTTTCCTTATTTCTAACATAATTATGCAGTTGAAGAAAAAAAACCCCGCAGATTACTGGGAAGGCATTGCTAAATAGGTCTTCTTGCTGCTGTAAATTTCTGGAGTGCTGTTATAAGGTTTTGAAGTATTAAGTATATATGAAAAGTGACATGCTGGAAATCTTTTGGAAAGCATTTGTTTCTGTTACTCTGTAGGGAAAAATTCTGCTGTCAAAGGTGGAATCCAATGACAGCAGCATGAAAGGGTTTGTTTTCAGTGCAAGCTCATTCATAACTTTAGGTCTACCCCATTGCTCCAATATCACACAGTCCCTTATGTCTAAATACACATGAACCTCGAACCTGGCTTTGCTCTTGCAGCTGAATTCAACTTCCAAGTAGTACAGCACTCCAAAAGTTTTCAGTGAGGGGGTTGGCTTTAAGGCACACATGAAGTCATATGTTTGCTGTATACATCTGATTGGATTATGGATTCACCTTGGAGGATAA
The DNA here is from genome assembly GCA_013397295.1 of Polioptila caerulea. Classification (NCBI taxonomy): domain Eukaryota; kingdom Metazoa; phylum Chordata; class Aves; order Passeriformes; family Certhiidae; genus Polioptila; species Polioptila caerulea. The sequence goes on along the minus strand of VYXF01008143.1, from coordinate 1,785,735 downwards.
ATATTCTCTCTTATGGATTTACTAACATGTTGAGATAATGAAAAACAAGTATCCGTGCTAACTAAGGGAGAAACAGGGCATTATTCTAATTCTTTGTGACTTGGACCATAATGACTACAGTTTTTCAAGATTTGTGTCTCCTGGGCCCTGTAGTTTCTGAATCATTTATCTCCCACTTGGCTGTTGCTAGAAGCCACCTGCCAGTTTATATACCTCTGCTCAACAGATGACCCTTCGTCCCACATGCTCTGTCCCTCTTTGCAGAAGAATGCTGAGAGATGTCACCTCAGCCAGCTGCATTGCTGTAAATACAACAATGGGTAGCTGTAAAATATGGCTTAGAGTGCCAGGAGTTGTGTCAACTCCTGTTCAGCCAGCAGTCAATGGCACATCTGTGTACAAATAATTACCAGCCCAGTGATGTTTCTCTAACAGGGCAGTTCCCATACAGTTTCTGGGGAGAAGACTCTGCTTGACTAGGAAAAAGAGACTCAGGGATGATGCTGTAATTCAGGGGATGAAAAAAATTCAGAAAAGGCAGAAATTTTTCTAGAACAGTCCACGAGTCAATATTTAAAGAAACTCCAGTTACTGACAATTAACAGCCTGAGAAACATCCCTGCAGACCTACTGTCAACCCAAGTAAACACTGGGCCATGATGGACATCTCCATATAGGCACAGGGCTACATGAGTGTGACTGTGTCCTCCAGATTCATTCTGCTGTTTTAGCTCTGGCCACAGCCTCCTCAACTGCAGCACAAGCTTTGCACAGGCTAAAAGAGCTATTTCACACTGGAGATGACATTGGGAAGTAAGTAAGTGCTGACATTTTTACTTAAAGCAAGACCAGAATCCAGATGTTTCACTTGTTCTCAGTGAACACATTTTCCATACTTGGCACAATAATGAACCAAAAGTCAACAAATTTCTGCATATTTTCAGGATGAAATATAGATGCTAGTTTTTCATAACAGATTATTTCTGTAGTTCTCATATTTACAAATAGTCACTCGTCCCCACTGGTGACTTTACACTCACATATGCCTTGATTATGGTGTATTTCAAATAAGGTGATATAATGATCTTCTAAAATAGATACATGGAAATAATTTTGTTAGAACTGTAGCTGTAAGCTAAAACCACCAAGATCAGCTGACAGCACTTCTCACATCTGTCAGCAACACTCATTTTGATGACAAAACATAACTAAATTTTCCCAAATTGGTTCATCAGGGAAGATCTACTCTCTCAATTTAGTTGGTGTTCATCAAAAGACTTTTGATGAATTACTGAGGTTTTGGAACATACAGGACCACTTAGACTACTCAAACCAACAGGAAGCTGAATGGCAGCTCTTAGTAGCAACAGCATTTTTAAAGTTCACAGACTGTCTCAAGGTCATCAGGCTAGATCTGATTGATAAGTCTAGATATATAAAAATGTAAGCTTGAGATAAAGTTCTGGTCCCATGTACTGTGAATTAGAAACCATCACTGATGTCGGACTGAACTCCAAGTCATTAGACATCAAATGCAAAAAGGAAGAAATACTATTTTAATTTTATTTTGATTAGGCCATCATCATCACACGTAAAAAACCCCATGCAGTACATAGGTTTGTACATGGGAATGTACACATGGCAATGTGTACATTCCCCTCAACAGGAAATATATTTCTGATTCAGAAAGTTGAGTTCTTCCAACTGACCCAGAAATAAATACTTCACAGCAGCTTTGTGAAAACAGAATTGTGGAATCCTATGTATCTCTTGATTACTTGTACCAAACATATTCCTTTTAAGATTAAAAATGCACTTTCAAGCTTTTAGTTCTGCCAACTTGTCTGGGGCCCTAAGAGAGTCAAGTCATATTCTCTCTCTTCCCAATCTCACAACCAAGTGGCTAAACAAGGCCTTCAATGGTTTCTGTGTGATACCACTGCCTTCTAATTGCACCCCCAGTGACGTCCTTGCAGCCTGAAACCTGCCAGTGAGGTTTATCAAGTGTAAGACACTGAAACTTCTGAAACATTCAGTCCTGTCGAAGTTGCTTGTAAGAATCTGATGTGCATGTGGAAGCTGTGTTGGCTCTTTCTGAAAAACAGAGCTCATTCTGAAACAGAAGCAAGAGAGAAATGAAAGCCTATTTTTGTCACAAAAGGCAGCAAAACTGATTCTTAAGAATGTGAGCAGTTCTGTTAAGTGGCTATGTGCAATTTTCCACTCTGGGCAGTACTGCTCATGTAGGTCTTTGTGTGTATTTCAGCTCGATGGCTTTTCCCTCTGTTCAGTAGAGCCCATGACTCCACCAGCTGAGTGGAGGGACATGAAGTGACCATGAAGTGTTGTAGTTCAAGATCCTTAGGGCACAAAGCAAGGAGGGCACACAGAATGCTCACTCCCCTGGACTTCAGCAGAGCAGATCTGGCCTCTTTGGGGATCTGCTTGGTAGAGTATAAGAGAGCTGGAGAGGGACTTTTTACAATGGCTTGTGGTGATGGAACAAGGAGGAATAGCTTTAAACTGAAAGAGGGTAGATCCAGATTGGATGTTAGGAAGAAATTCTTTCTTGTGAGGGTGGTGAGGCCCTGGGACAGATTGCCCAGAGAAGCTGTGGCTTGGAAGTGTCCAAGGCCAGGTTGGATGGGGCCCTGTGCTAGCTGGCCTAGTGGAAGGTATCCCTGCCCATGGTAGATGGGTTGGAACTGGGTGATCTTTAAGGTCCTTTCCAGCCCAAACCATTCTATGATGCTATGATTTGTACTCTAAATCAAAAATTGATTTAGAGATGAGAAGTAGTTTGATCTCAAAAGCATCTCTTTTATTCCAGGAGCAGCATTAAAAAGAAAGGTATTTCACATAAACATTATAATGTTCCCTAGCTATGGATTCAGATTATTAGAAAACTCTCTATATTCTTGCCAGTCCTTACCCCCTTGCCTAATGCTTTTCAGTGTTTCAAAGACATCAATAGGTATTCTCTAAACAGTCTGCTTCCTGAAAAAAAAGGGAGATTGAGTTAAATCTTGCAGATTTTATGAGTGTACTTCCATATTCAGTAGATTTTTTTGCCAAAGAAAGGATTATAGGCGTCAGGATATGTCCCTACAGTTTGCATGAAAAATACTGAGAGCATACCATAACAATTTAGGAAGCCAAAGAGAATTTAGAAAGAAGCAAAGGTTAGTTAAGATTTAAATATTTTGGCTGTTGTGCTGTGAATTCCGACACTGAGCACAGATTAACTGGATTTGGAGCTATAGAAATGACTGTAACACAGCAAGGTCAGGGCTGAACGAAATGACTGGAAATCGATCAAATGTGTGAAGTACTATGGGGGAACAGGGCAGCTAATCGTTTCAAAACTTTACCCTGTAAAATGTACTGTACAGGATCAATGACAGAGGAGATAATAGAACAAACAGATTACCTCTCTTCCATACAAAAATATGCTAGATTTGTGTTTGGTCTGATTAATTCAGCAATATTTGGGTTGCTCATTAATGATGCTTTAATCCAAAGGTAGAGAAATTAGCTCTGGGAGCCTAGAGAGGGACTGGACTTCATTTAGTTTTCTAAAAACCTACATGGATATGAAGTATGTATTCTTTGGGTGCAAGAAATGCTGACTGCTTGGCATCCACTTATTGGCAGTGGGATATGCAGATACAAGCCCTTTTGCCTGCTAGCACCAAGAGATTAACAATGCACCAATTCTTTGAGCCTTGGGGCCTGATTTTGTATCATGGATGTCAATAGAAGCTTTGTCATTGACCTCAATGGGCACAGGCTCAAACACTAAAAGAACACATTATGTGATACACACTTTTAAAAAAAGGCTTAGCAGTTTTGTGTTTGCACAACCAGGGGTGACTGACTGATGTAAAGTAACTGAAATAGAGAGGTGAAAAACAAACTCTGATTCCCCAGTAAAAGCAACTGACTCTACACCTGAACACAGTTTTAAAGCAATCAGAATATCTGCACTGAATAGCTGCATTTTGCATTACATTTAAACAGTGAATAATACCTCCTGAAATCAAGTTTCTAATTTAGGTACCTGAAAACAATATAAATCAGTGAAAGCAACAGAAGCTCTGTAACTCTTAGAAGCTTCGTGACTTAGTGTGAAATACAGATGCAGGAGCCTATATGTAAGCAGGTCTAGATTAGAGAATTTTCTCTGCTGTATACTCAGGGCAGGTCTTGTTTTTCTGGCATAAGATGGTGTACATCCAGGCGTCTGTCTCTTAAATGAGGTGCTCAAATAAATGTGAGAAACTGCTAAGAGCAACTGTTTAGCACTATATTCAGAGATACAAGAAAGTTAATGCCTACCTGTAGAAAAATATATACTTTGTAACCACATATAATCAATGGCTGTGCTTTCACCTTCTAGCTTCAGCATTAATAAGAAATTTTTTCAGTTTTCTAAAACTTAATCTATAAAGAGAACAACAGGGCCTGCATATACATATTCATGTGAAAAACCCTCCAGAGGAATTAAGGCAAGAGAGCTGTTCATCTTCCTTACATATTGAATGAATGAAGTATCAGCTCTCCAGGTTTTTTAAGTGTTACTGGTCACCTCCATCATACATCATTGTTTCTGATCCGTACCTGAATGGTTTGCAAACACTTAGAAAACAGATGTGTGAATACTTCCAGTGAAAATGCTTGTGATATCTTGTTTTCCAAAAACAGTCTTGAGGGAAAGAAATTTATTCTGTTGCTGGCATCTGTAAAAAGGGAAAGAAATCCTTCTCTAGCCCTTCTAGACAAAAGTTGAGCACATGAGCAAGGACACTCTTTAGCTGGGGGGATGGGGGGTGTTTGTGGGGTATGTGGAGGGGATGCTGCACAAGTCTCCTCTTACTAGTAAGGGTTAGAGCATCAACTCCAAGACACAAAGACCTTTTGTAATACCAAACCCCAAAACATTTTCTCAAAAGTCAGTATGATTATCACATCCAAGTGGTGCAGAATGTTTAATGCTGAGCAGCTAGTACATTTTATGAATTCATCACTTTGCTGTTGAACACTGGCATGCACTGATAGCTAGGCACAAAAAGCTCCAGCGCTGTACAGAAGTGGCATTCAGCCTTTGACAAGTGAAGAGCTACTTTGTCATCAAACAGAGGCTCACAAAACCATGAAAGAATGAACCGCATTTAAAATAGAGAAATGTGTGCAGGCAGTTTATGCGAGAGTTAATACAGTGCTCCAAACAGGGCAGCAGAATCTCTAGTCAGAGCTGCGTTTCTCAGGGCACAGATGATGCTCCAGACTCATTGGCTTTCTGTCACCAGTCTCAGAGGACAGTTCTGTGTAAGTCAATACAGTCCATATGTGTGTGGGCACAATCACACCTCTATTTTTTTGTTTTAAATTGCCTGGAGGCAGCTGCCATATCACCTTCAAGTCACTATGTGATGTCTTAATCAAATGTTAACAAGGAGCTTGAGGCAGCGTAGAAACCACAAATGGGATACAAAATACTTGAGCACCAAAATATGGCAACACTGAGATATCAATAACTGGCTTCAGTTTTTTGTTGCCTTTTGCATGCTTTTCTAAGGAAGGGTGGTACCTTTATTGCTTATTTCTTATGAAGAAATGTGAAAATAAATACCTTTTAAGCAAGACTGTGGTTTTAAAGGACACTTTTGGTCCATTTTGCATAACTTTATGCTGCCTGGATTACAGTAGCAGGTGAACAGAAACATGGGTTTGCTGCATTCTAATAATCTCTAAAGCTCAGAGCATATTTTGCCATTTTTCAAATACGAATTTTGATTACAACCCAACCTTGTCATCCTTTCATGTGCAAGCTTCCTACTGACGGACCAGTGGGATTTCTGAATATTAAGAAATAAACAGAAACTTGTTATTTTTTCTCTTCAGTTTCTAAACTGCTAGAGGAAAATTGTGTCAACGAAGGAGGGAGAGAAGGAAGAAGGAGAATATGAGGAAATGTGAACAGAGCTAGATAGTGCAGCATGCCAAATGCTTCCCAATCACCCCCTTGGCAGGCTGCTGGAACCTTGGAACTGCAGCCAGAAGTGTTAACATTTGCAAGTGCAGTAGCTGCAGTTATGACTAAGTTTTCAAAGACCAATCCCATTCAAAAATATCATTACAAATAACAAATACTTTTGCAGTGTTTGAGTGCATTTACACAAACACATATAGGATTTTTCTTACTCTTCTTTCAAAATACAGAATAAGTACATTCAAAATTCTCTTTACTTAAATATTTATGCCCAACCTGAAAGGGTGAAGGGCACATTTTTAGTACCTACAGTCTTTATAAGATAAACACAAAATTCTAGAACAGCTGGTGCTTGACAGGGGATATATTTTTCTCTTGGAATTTTGTGTTAAGGAGATTTCTTCATTAGTACAAGACCCTTTTTAGTATTCACTCTCAGTTTGTTTTTACTACTTGGTTCAAGGCAGTGCATATTGCTAAATGTGTTATCTTAACATAGTAAATTGCACCAAATTGTGTTTGTTAACAGTGAAACAGAGCCTGTTTTCAGACTCATAGTGAGACAGTAGCAATGCATTTATTAGTCTTTCTTTTAGATAACCAAATATATTGACTTAACATTTATTTTTTATGAACTCATATGCAACATGCACATATTTCTTTTTATTTTCTTCTGATGTTTATACCAAACTATTTAATCTCCAAAGCAATGAGGCTCTCAAATATCAACATTTCCCCTTTTGAGCCTAGAAGGGAATTTGTTCTGGAAAAGGGAAAGGATTTACTAAAGGACTTTCCGAACTTGACTCGACCAAACTGTTTTGCTTTATTGGTAGCATTATAGTGTATATTATATATGTATATATTGCCTGATCCAATATATACAGTCTGATCCTTCTAGTTTTGTGCCAGCCACTACCATTTTTATTGCTGTCTAAATGACACATGACAAGACAGAAGTGTCACTTAAAATACATTGCAAAGAGTTCTCTAGCTAGCTTTGAGATTTATTAATGTGTTGAGTGAGATTGAAGTTTTAGTGGCAACGCTGCAAAGGACCCTGAAAGATTTGAGAGAATACAGACAGTTTATGAAAGTGAAACAAGCATTACTGTGAGCATGAGAAAGATCAAGAGGACTTGTATCATTAACCCATATTATCAGGACCATTTCACAAAGAATTCAGGTTCTTTTGGTAGTGAGATAAATAATTCATATAGCCAAAAAGTTACTAATCTCCTCTACAGTAAAAGATCTGTCAAGTACTTCCAACTAGTCCTTTTCATTATTGTAGCTGTTAATTCATACAGAATCAAACACATTTTATGGCTGAAGTGATGACAGTTTTTAGTAGTATTGAGACAATAAAACTGGAATTAGTATAGTAGTATTTGCAAAATTTCAATTCAAACCAGACTCCTAAACCATCTGTGTGCAAAACCACACAGAGTTAGGATGGGATAAGGTGCAACAAATACTCTTTCTTTGTGTGTAGCTTTTGTCAAAATCTGTGAGAGATATTTCTGGAAAGTTCAGCTAAATAAAGCAGGTATAGAACAGCTGAAATAAAGGTGAATAAAATCACTGGTTATTCAGTGATTGTTTAGTACTTACTTGGACATGGTGCTTTCTAAGGTTGGACTCAATGGCCTTGGAGGTATTTTCCAACTTTAGGGATTCTATGATTTTTTTTTCATAGCTTGTCCCTTTTCCCCAGCCCAAAGCTAAACAAAACAGGACTTATAACCTCTCTGGTTTTGCACTGGCATTCTTCACTTTGTGTGTTGTGTCTTTCTTTCAGTTTGTCTTGTCCACACACTTATGTAGTTCTAAGTTTTCAAGGAGCCAACTAAACAGGACCTTATTTCTGTTTTGTCCTGGAGAACTTGCCCTATCTAACACGACAAATAAAATCTGGTGAGACTGTCTTCTGCAGCTGGTGAAGGCTTACAAATACTTTAGGGACCAACTGAATTCCAGGAATGTAACCTTAAATAAGAATATAAAATTCAAAACACAGAAAGCATGGAACCTTCACTTTACTGCAAGAATACCATCAAGCTGCTCATACTCTCCCAGAAGCAAAGGGAAAGATGAATGTGCATTCCTTCCTCTTTCTGTGGGATCAGCATCATGCACCAGGAAACAGGAGTTGTTCTTTTTCATCTGTCATGGCTCTGGATTGCCCACCTACACTGACAGTGTGCTTCCAAGATCCAGGCAGCTGCCTGGCAGCTTGGTGAAGGTGCTTGTACTCATAACAAAATGCAATTGGTCTTCCTGTGAAAAGCTGCTAGAAATTATCCTGAAGTCAATCTAGATGTGTTTCATTTTTTTATATCTGGACATAATAAAAATTTTACTTATGGTAATTTTAGCTGCTTTATTTGCTGAACTCTTTGAAGAGGGTTTCTTTCTGCTCACGTGTTTCATTCCTCAGGATTGCTCAGTGTAGTGGGGTGAAGAGTTATCTCAGTGTCACTTACACCAGGCAATGCATTGGACTTGCAGGGCTTAAACTGGTTCTGAACGGAGATATTTCAAGAGATTCAGGGATACAGAGGTTTAGGTCAGATGCTGATGTCAAGGTTGAAGACTATGATAATTGTCTTGAATGAACAATGATGGAAGCTGATTCACCTTTGGTCAAATATTTTACAGGCAAGAGGCTTTTAAAATTCATCTATTACTGAACCCACAAGGAACTTCAATAGTCCAGAGCAGCTTATGCATCTAGAAAGATATTTCTGGCTTAATCCTGTTGTATGTTGTACACTGAGTTTGTTTTAGAGGCTTTTTTATGGTGCCACTGCAAAACAATTTCTTGCATCAGCAGCTCTCAAACTTAAATTTTAGCCCATAGCACTCAGTCCACAAAACATGGGACTAACATTCAGCTCTGAAGATCAAAGAAACAGTAATTTTGGATTCATTCACAAAGGGATTAGGCTCTTGAAGCCAATGGGAGTAATAACAGTTAAAAACTGTAGAAGAGGGCTCTTGTGAAGAAAATTTTAATACATTCCAGGTGTAATAGCATTGAAGTCAACAGTTATGACATTTTTGAACTGACTCCAGTATGCTTACCTTGTAGAGAAAGTTTCCTCACACTGTAAATCATTGTAAGATTAGTATTAATCTGACTGAAATGTCCTGAGCCATCCAATTCTCTGGTTAATTCTATTAGGCTGCATTTTCCACATGCTAGTTTGAAATGTTATCATATGATGACAAATGTAAGCTTTTTTATTGGATTTATGTAAATCCTTTCTTCACTGAAGCTGTTGGAATGGTTCTGCAGTTGCTTATGGGATCCACACATTGCAACACATCACAAATTCCTTGTAAGAGATGGGGTTTTCTTCAGAAAGTCCAAGACTTTCAAACCTTTTTCCTATTACAGCATCATGTGAGATGGCAGAAAGCTTTCTACCTGGGTCTAGCCTTCAGAAAGAATGCTCTTTTAGAGAGAAACCAGGAGTGAAAAAATCCAGATTTAAATCCCTGCTTATCTGTCTTGTTTGGCTATTTCCTCTTCCGAGTGTGCAAACTCCAAGGTGTTCTCATGCAAGTGGCCTCCACTTGTTATATTTTGTATTTGAGAATTGTCAGATTAAAAACTCTGGTCCTTCCAGGTATACAGTTAAGGACGAGAGACAGAAATAACAAGAAAATTCTGTCTGGATGGTATTTTCCATACCTGGATGCTGCTTTCCATACCTGGACACCAGGCAATTAGATTCTTTGATTTCAGACAGGTCTTGATGAAAAATGAACCCACCCTGAAAATTTCAGCTTTTTAGCATAATCTGTTGCATTGGGGTTTCTTTTGGGTTTTATTTTTTTGGTGGGCTGGGTTTTTTTCCTAGGGTTTTGTGTGTGTGTGTGTGTGTGTGTTTGGGGGGTTTGTTTGTTTGCATTTTTGTGTTTGTTTGTTTTCACTTCATTACATAACAGGGCCGTGCTCCATCTTGACACCCCAGGGCTCAACTACAATACACATAAATAAATAGCTAGTGCTGCCTTCAAGCACAGGACAGACCCATTGACTGCAGTGGGGCTACTCACACTTGAGGTCAACCATACACTAAAGTGCTTTGCTGAGGCCTCTGTATCTCAGATGAATGGGTTTTCTTCAATTAATTTTCCAAGTCTCCTTCTTAAAGGTCAAAGAAAAAGCCTGTTCTATTTCCTGCTGAACCTGGTGGACTTTTTAAACCATATTACATTCATTCTTAGTATGTATACTGTAGGCATTGAACATTAGTTGACCTTAGTCACAGAAGACTCAAGAAAATAGCTCTGTAGAAGTATAAAGGTGTTGGAAATTAGGATTTTTCCTGGTTTTTCTTCTTTCTCTCAGGAAATTTTTTACCATTAGTTGCTTAAGAGAAGATAACGGTGGTACTTATGAAACAAAAGAAATTACCAAGGTGGGGGGGAAGGTCCCGCCAACTACTCTTACCTGGGGAGTTTTCTCTTCGGAAGGGCAGAGATGCTGTGAGATTTCAGCTGAGGGTGTAGGGGCTGTGCTCAGCTCCTTTCTCTCTGGCTCTTGGGATGGGTGTGGACAGGTGCGGTTTGTGGTGCCGGACTGTTGCTGCCCAGAGGATTCCCTGCCACTGCGGAGTTCTCGTCCTGCATGGCTTCTACTTACTGTGAATGAGCTTCAACTCGCAAGAGCAGCTGTTGAACTGGGATCTTTCCAACACTTGACCTCACTGGGAATGGGACCAAGACTCCCCCTTCCCCTTCCCATTCCCTGAGGACGCATCTCCTGGCTGCGTGTGGCAGCTGCCTGCAGAAACCCGGCTGCCGCTGCCCAGCCCAGTGCCACTGCTTTTTGTGTTTTTCACTACACTTTAACCCAATATTCCTTGTCTGACCGAGGCTGCAG
>VYXF01008143.1:1701836-1774659 GCA_013397295.1 Polioptila caerulea | reverse complement strand
CCCGCCATCCCCGCGGGAGGGAGACGCGGCCGAGCCCGCGCCACAGCGCCCCCTGCAGGCGCGGGGAGCCCGCGGCCCGGCCGGCCGGGAGCCGGCAGCGCCCCTGGCGGCCGTGCCCGGAACTGCAGCGCGGGGTTGGTGCTGCGCCTGCAGAGCGCGCCCAGGGCTGGGCAGGGACTGCGGCTCCTGCACCCGGCTCGGCCCCACACACACGGAATTTCAGCTGTAATAATTTGGAGGGAAGGGGGTCGCATTTTGTTCCTGCCTTCCTCGGCAGACATCTTCCTTCAAACCAGGACAAAAGGCTAAAGGCTAATTACAACACCTGAGATCTAGGCAATTTTGTAAATTTTCTTTGTTCTTATTTATTTAGCTGTTTTTAATTCAAAGGCAATGTTCTATTTGGATGTGAAAATTCAAGTAACACTTTTCAAAATACGAAGGCTAAATGCCACATTTACAATTGTTTCTGAAAGGGGTTGACCTTTATTAAAGTTACTGAGTAAATATAATTCCTAAGGTTTTGTTTCTGTTGTAAATTAAACGGTATGTTTGTAGATGGAAAGGTCAATTTTCAGTAAAGCTGAACTTCAGAAAGCATCACCTTTCTCAGCTAAATCAAAGGAGTTAATTAATTTTACAGATGAAATACAAAATATATAATTCTCTTATCTTTGCTTCAAAATCAATTGTTTATGGCATAAAGAGGATACACTTGTCATCATTACGTGCAAATGTTTGCTGCAGCAGCAAATATAGACTTAGGCTACCACACACAGCTTCATAAACGTGTGACACTGAGTTCCTCTGAGAGGTCGTGTGTAGGGGAGTGTTTGCCCAAATCCTACCTGATATCAGACTCATTGCATTTAGCAAATTTATTCCAGCTTACATGAAACAGTTTCTATTAACAAAAAATGCACTAGAAAAATCTTACTAGACATTGATACTGCACTGAGAGCTCTCCACTTTAATCCCCTTCTTTCTATGCTGTCCTTAATAAAAATAATTTTTTTAGGTTTATTAATTGTTACAACTATCTCAACATGAGACTACAAGTACCCATTAATAAGCATCATCTGAAGCAGTTAAATACCTGGGTGTGTTACCTGGAAGGAGGCTGGAAGGCTTGAACTTTCCTGCCTGGGTTTGTGGTAGGTCACATACCAGAATCTGGAGCCTTTTTGGAAGTACTGAGCACCACACTGTCATTAAGTTGTTCATTAAAGAGAATATTGTTTGATGGTTTGGACAGAAAATTATTGGACTAAGAGGCAGCACCTCCTGCCTCTGTAACAGCCTTCAGCCTCCGTCTTTGTATGGCTCTCCAAAGTCACGGCTGAGAAGGGAATAATGGGTTTGCTTTCTCTAGCACCCCTTTAAAGCACCATGTTGCACACAGCTGAACTTTCCAGCTTGTTTCAGGGGTGTCTCCAGAAGGAAGACATCTGAAGTCAGATATGTAGAAGATGCTGGAAAAATTGAGTCTTCTTTGAGATGTACCATGGCAGCAGCATTGAGTTGAGTTCCTTGTCCTATGTCTATGGGAAATAACCAGGGATTTCTTATGTGTTATAATAATAAGTAGATGGGACTCAGTTTCCTCATGCAGAAAAGCCAATTCTTTATTCATGAAACTCATATTTATAGGAAATGTCAGAAGGCACCATGTTAAACCTAATTGGTCAGCAATACAGTGAAACTCAGTTCATTTGTCTGTGAGGGCTATTTTATGTCTATCAAATTTTCTTTCTCTAGATGTTTAGATATTTCCTTCACTGATTCTCATGGGACAGGTTCATTGTTTATGCAGGTGAAAATTAATTTTTCTCTCCAAGAATAGGTTGTTGTGTTAACTCTTATCATTTTTTGTTATGGGAACTTACAAGCTACTTCTAGCTTAGCTGGAGTAGCAGGGCCTAAACCATATTTAAAAGGCCTTTCTTTTATGATATCTCTACCTGTCTGCAACACTTATGGACCTTACTCTCCTTGATTTGGACTGATCTTGTAGTTTTTTTCTCTAAGTGCTATTTAGGCACAATTATTATTTACAGCCAGATATTATTTACATACTGTTTATACAAATCTTATCTGATGAAATTCTCCAAGGAATAGATTCTTTTGGACAAATTCCATGTGTGCCCTTCTGCCTGCCTTCTCTGAAGTAACAGTACTAGTTTTACTTAAAGGGGTTTAATTATTATTATACCTCTATTCTCTCTACAAGCAGAAAATATCTGTCAATATTTGTTCTCATAAAATGATGTCATACAGGAAAAAAAGAAGAGAGACTGTGATGAAACTGTATGAAAAGGCAGTGAAAATAAACCAGCTTGTGTCAAGCAGAGAGGTTTGTAATAAGTGTCAACAACAGACACCTTCACTATGGGAAAGGGAATCCTAAAAGATAAACATCAAAAAATTGTAGGCAAATTTTCCAAGCCTCTTCATCTTTTACTTCTCTAATGGAAGCTGGCTGACCTGATCCTCCACAGTGCTTTTGCCACACTTAAACCTTGCAGCTGCTACAGATAATCTAACCTTTAATTTTGCACTGAACAATATTAAACTAAACAAGTCATCTTGCTCTAGCAGAGAGCTGGGTCAAAGTGGTTCCACTGCTAAGTGTAGACTGGGTAATTTGGCACAGGAGTTTAATTGAGGTTTCAACAGCAATAGCAAATACACATTACTATCTTGCAGCAAGCTCTTAACACAATTCCAATACCACCAGAGGAACAAAAAAAGTGTTTTGCAATAGTCAAATGATTTATTAACCATTTTTAATGTTCTGCTCTCCTCTTTGATTTCCTGTGTGCTGCATTCTTCATATCCAAGTAATTTTGAGGTAAATACTCAAAATTAACTATTGAGTTCATCTACGATAAAAAGAAAATTGCACGTTCCATGCCCTGAAGAGATGCTTTACATGAAAGTATCTGCAGCCAGCATATATATGGAAGGTACAAGAACAGGATGGTATGAGGATTGGTACAACACATTGATTTTAGTAGAGGGCTCTAAAGTAGAGAGGAGGTCAAGAGAAGTTTTAGGAGAGGTATAGGCACAGGGAGTTAAAGCTGGAGATAGATCATGCTTTTTCTGACATTCTCAGTCCTGCCATTCCCCATCTGCTCCTGTAACACACAGGGAACCTGCTCACTGCAGATTCTCAGAGACTTTTCACTACATTGTCCTCCCCTTATGCCTTTCTTTACCTATCTGCAGAGCAGCTCTTCAGTGAACCTGTGCCCTGCAGCTTATTAAATCTCTCATTTAGAAAGTACAGCCCCTCAGGTGGTATCACAGATGTTTAAACAGATATAAGGGTGCTACAGAATACTGGAATCTGGGGATTGCTCTGGGCACTCAATGGATCAAATAATCAGTGCACTCAACTACATTTTGCCAGTGCAGGCAATGTATCAGAGCAAAACACTGAACCATATGAATCCTGGGATCTTCAATCAGATATTGCTCATTTAAAAATGGAGCTGTGCAACAGTGGCCCTATCTCTTGTACTCATTTTTCTTGGAGCAGCAGTCTGACATTTCAAAAGATGAGAAGTACCTTTCAGCTTGAATAAACTCAGAAATATATCTGTAAACACATTTGGCCTCATCTTTAGAAATGTCAGTTTTCTGGAATGAACAGCATGGATACAATATTTGTGTTGGTGTTTAGACAGCCACTTGTAAGAGAGTAAGGGTGTTACAACATTTTATGCACTCTAACTACATTTTTTTTTTGCAAGTATAATAGCTATAGGAAGAAATACCCATTATACCCTACATCAATAAAATAGTTGCAAAAATAAGTAAACGATAGATTCAGTAGTGGGAAGTAAAACTTCTTTCATCTCCTCTGCCTCATAGTAGTCAGGTCTCTGGCTTGCTGGTTTCCATGGAGGAATCCTTCCTGACACCAGGGCACAATCATTGTGTTCATTGTTATTCATTGTTGGGTTCCAGTATTGTCACCTAAAATCAAGTTCTTGCTACATCGAGCCCTATAGATGGGAAATGGCAGTTCCTGCCCTGAAAAGCTTGCAGTCCAGACAGTCAAAATAAACATGAAGTGAACGACAGCCTATAAATAAAAATAGTGCCAGTGCTTGATTATTGTGTTTACAGCAGCAGTTTTCAGCCTATGGTCTGTGAGCCCCAGAGGGTCGTGGTCTATAAGGGATCCAAGAAGAGTAACTTAGGGAGAAAAACCCACAAGCCTTTCCTTTCCTTTGGAAAGTGTTTAGGGTCTCCATATTTAAAAAACCTGAAAATCACTGTATGTGGATTGCCACAATCAAGCCTATGATTTATAATACCTGGAGACACATCAGCTGACATGTCTGGTTACTGCTTTGCAGGCTCACACACCTTGTCCCAGCCTCTTTCCACTCCAAGGAGTGTCACAAGGAGTAGAGAAGAGCCAGCAAAGAGCACAACCTCCAGGTTTCCCACACCACAAGATCCCATGCTCAGAGAAGCCTTGCAGGTGTCTTAGAGCAGCACACTCCCACTACAGCCCCTCAATCTGCCATTAATGCCCTCACCTTCCTTCTTGTTACATAGGAGTCACACCTAGGAAGATGAAACTCCCTGTGTCGTGAATCTTCAAATGGAAAGGACTTCAGCTCTCCTTAGCACTCACTTTCTTCCTTCCTCTGATGGAGGTACCAGGCAGGGAAATACTTGCCAGCAAGTTGCAGTTTACTCAGCAGGCACTACCGAGTTAACCTGCTTGAAAATACTCAGCTGCAGAAGAACCTCTCTGTCTTGAGGCTCCTGGAGACCAGGGACTTTGACAACAGGTCTGCCAGAGCTACCAGAGAGGCATTCTTGACTACTGTGTGTGAGTGAGCCACACACAGAGGAGAAACTCTTGGCTTCTGAATTCAGGGTGTTGATTAAAGCCAGGGACTCTCACTGGTGGTGGATTAGCACTCCAGGCTGCACATGGTACTATGTGGTATTTTCCATAAAACACTTCATTCTCTTACAGTCTTTCAGCGAACAAATTTTCACTGATTCAATAAAATATGCTAAAATTGCATATAATGGCACTGTTTAGGATTAGGTAGGAAGTCATTATGTCATAGTTTACAGAGCTAATGGCTACTATTGAATGTGCATGTTGTAAACTATAATGAAATGGGGAAAAATTACTTTCAGATGTATTTTCACTCTGTATTTTATAATAACAACAATATATCAACCTTTCTAATATTATTTTCTTATGACTGAGTGAACCTATTTGGTTTGTCATTGTACACATGTAAATCTTACGGTATCATTTGGCAACTGTTACTTTCAAACAGAAATACTCTTATTTCTGATCCTGCTGCTTTCTTCCTTAGCCTTGTGCTAAGGCTGAGGAGCAATAAGGATGACACATGAGAAGTCTGCATCCACTCTGAGAACATGAGAGCATTCTTACATTCTCAAAACACCTGCTTTGCCTTATGGCCAGAAGTATTGGACCGTTCTGCAAATATGTCCCAATGTGAGATTGAATTTTGATTAATTTTTTTTTTTAATTTCTGATCACCCCTGGAATTTCACAGTTTGCTTTGGCCAATGCATCTGTCTCCCTCTCTCCTTTGTTGCTTTAATTTTTGTTGTTTGTATATATTTTTCTGTACACTCATATATTATTTTTCCTGCAGAGCAGATAAGAACAGAGAGCCAGTAATGTCTTTGTTGTTGGTACAAATTAAAACTTGGCCTTGTTAAAATATATTTAGATATAAGGAAGATCAGATACCAAAACGGATAACATAACCCCTCTGTGGCAAAGATTAATGGAATCATAGAATTGTTTGGGTTGGGAGGGATCTTACAGATCATCTAATTACAGTGACTCCATGGCAGGCACACCTTCCACTAGACCAAGCTGCTCCAAGTCCCATCCAAAATTCCATGAATGGGGCATCCACAGGTTCTTTGGGCAACATGTGCCAGTGCCTCACTACTATGTTTGATATCAGATTAAAGCCCTGTGCATATCCATCTATAAACTGGAGACAGCTCATGGATAAACCATGTCCTTTTCTAACTTTTCTAACTGGGTACTATTTGTTCTGGAAATGCAATGAAGTCTTGATCAAATGCTTCTCATATTTATGCTTCCATTTCACTGGAATGAATTTATCCCAATGAGAAAGGCAAACAATGTACAGGATTACAGGATTTCTCAAAATACCTCTGATAGTATTGAGTAAGACAGCAATATCTCACAAAATATGCATGTAAGGCAGAAGTATTCAGGAAAGTTCATTAAATGAAACAAATTGAAATGTTGCTAACATTTTTTAAATATTCAAGCCAAAAATATTTTCAGACTAACCTACATATATAGCTCGAGCCTAGGTGTCTTAAACTTGACTGAGGTTTCTCACAACCAAAAATATTAATGTTAATACACTTTGAGAAACTGAGATATTATCAAACAGCTGGTGATTGCCAACATGATCTCGACATATGAGAAAGATGATGTAGAGAATAACAGATAGGTTAGTCTGATATTACTGACTAAAATAATAAACAGTTCATTCAGAACTATGTCAGCAAAGCACCTGAACCTAAAAACATAAGGAATGCCAGGCAGCATTCCTAGAAGGCAGATCTTGTTATTTTGGCAGAAGTATGTGCCTTGTTAAAATATATTTATGTGCCTTGTTGACAATGGCAGCTTTCTTGATGTCGTGTACAGAATTCTTCAAGGCATTTAACTTAGTACCACATCAAATTTTGATTTTTAAATGCTTATAATAGCAATGTAAAATGGCACATCTTAGGTGGATTACTGGCCCATTGACAGATCACAGAATGTAGTTGCTACTGAGGAGCTATCAACTTTCTTGCTTCTATTGGTAACTTAAGGACTAATTTATGTTCCAAAAAACTTCAGCATGAAGAAGCCTCTTGTTCGTGTGCACTGAAAAATTAACTTTGTAGGCCACAAAGGTGAGGCTTGGGTTTCATTTCAGTGAAGTGAATGCATTTTTAAAGCTTTTACCTACCTCTAACATAACACATTTTTTTAGCCTTTAGATGCATTTCATTTTTAATCTAAGATTGGCTTATTGGGCAGTGGAACTTTTGATCCTTTAAACCAAAGTGAAATGGAAGACAGACTTGGAATGCACTACCCCAGATGAGATTTGGCGAGGAATCAATATTTTACAGTTTAAATATGTATTAATCCATGGCAGAACTAAACCATTTTAACTTTTTATACAGACAGTATTTTACCCTGGTAAAAGAGTATTAAAAGTATATAAAAACTGTGTATTATGGAGTTATTTTGCTGAATGTTATTTATGATACAGTTATCTCACTGGGGAAAAGCAATAGCTAGTGATATCTGCCCAGGGAAAAATTATTGGGTGGTGGTTTCAAAAGAGCTTGAAAGATTCAGTCAATTCTCAGTGAATTGGGAGTTATGACAGGAGTTATGGCTCTAAATCATGTAAGCAGTTTTGAAAATCCAGCTCCTCCTTCCCCTTTATCTTTAATTGAGTTCATTTGTCTTTCATTTGCTTATTGTGACATTCTCAGGCAATTTGAAGCTGCTTCAGGAATAATAACAGCCCAAATACATACACCTAGCCTTGAGCTGTTAGAGGTGCTGCACAGCAGAGGAGTGTTGGGCTGATGGCTGCCTCTCTAATTTACTCCCTTGTTGAACTTGCAAAGAAAGCAGCACTTTCATGTTAGGGGCCACCAGGTGCAGAAGCAGAGGTAATAGAGGTTATAGAGCAGCTGGAGCAGAGACAGCAGCCCTACCAGTGAAGCAAATCCCCTCTGGAGCTGCTGGCAGTGCCCAGCATGGCTCTGCACCTTCCACCCACAGAGCCTAAAACTGGGGTGAAGCATTATGTACATTAATATGCATAAATCTCAAAACGTCTAAAGTTACTTTAAAAATTACATGAAATACTAAGTAATGTATGAAATGACTCAATGAAAAGATTCCATTCTCTCCTTTCCTGTTAAGCCGAAATTACAATTTGTATTTACCAGAAAAAATGCACCCGATCCATGTGTACAATAACCAAATGTACTCTTCTGTTCTACTTCACTTAGGTTCAGTCTTTAGTGTTGGCAAAGTTCTGAATCGCTGATCCCATCTTCTCCTTTATGTGACATGGGCTTTCTAGGAATTGTTCTCCTGTTCCTGTCTCTGTGCTAGGGTGTTCCTTCCAGCCAGGCACGATCTTGCTGTGGGTGTGTGCACACACCTGGGCTGACTTGCTCACGAGGGAGCTCTGTGATGTGCTGTGTACAAATACTGCAAAATAGGCAAGCTCATCAACTCTGCTGCAGAGAGGAATGTATCTGTATCAAATTATCAACTGTGCTTTGTGTAGGGCTAAAATATTAATCCTGTGGCTTCATTAGTTGTTACTTGCCCCAGGGCAGACAGCTATGCTATTATAGTCAATGCTAAGCCTTATTAGATCTCTTGTACTGAAATCTTAGGATTCAAACTAGATGTATTTGGCAGTATATCTAGAAGCAGCTACTCTCATCTGAGTGCCATCAACACATATAACTCCACTGAAATTTCAGAAAAGTAAGTAGTGCAGAAATGTGACATTTTTTATTCAGAATACCTGCCAAAGGTAGAGCAAATATGTGGGGGTTTGCATGCATTGCATACGGTGGTATTTTACATTTTAAGATACAGCGTGTGAAATCTTGATCACAGTGTAGTGACTGGCAAAGCTCCCACCCATTTTGATGAGGTTAGGATTTCAGTCCATATGGGTACCAGCATTTAAAGCTGGTAATATTTATAACATCCATGGGAAACTATACTAGCTGTCTGTTCATCCTGGAATGTATTGCTGTGATGGTTTGTTGTACTGAAAATTTCTGCTATAAAGGGGAAGGGACATGAACCACCCTTTGGCTAAGGTGGAGAAAAGCCTTTGTGTGATTGCCAGCTCCTCATGTGTAAGTATTTGCACCTGCTTGCAAGTCTCTAATATGTGCCAGGCGGAGCCCAGAATCCCCCTAGCAGAGCAGACACCTCCTGGATGTGCCTCGTGGAAAGGTGTGGGTCAGTTTTATCCCTTCCTGAGACAGGCACATGTACACAGAGCAACAGTTGGAGCCAATGTCCCTTTTAATCTCGGGTGAAGGGACGCTTGACTGAGTGTAGAAGAGTTTTTGGGGATGCTCCACTTGGGATCAGTTGCCAGTGGCTCATATCATTTTCACAGCAGGACCAAAATAATTCAGGGGCAGGACAACATGTGAGTCTTGGCAAATCCAAGAAGCATCTCCACAGGGCAGCTCAGGGCTGGAGAAAGTCAAGTCTCATCTTAACAGCCCAGTAGGAGAGCATGAGTTCTAGACATGAGAGTGATTCCATGCAACTGTGTCTGAGCAAGTTGGAGCTAAAGATACTGTCTGTACCACCAGACAGTTATGAATTGAGCTTTCTTTGCCTATGTGGAAATATAAGATATTTCACCAGGTTTTGTTTATGTGGTAGGTTAAATTTATTTGTTATATTTTGACACATTAATACAAGTGACAGTCATCTATATAAATTTAATTTTGCCTTATATTTAAGAAAGATATACTTATAAAAATATGAAATTTATATTAATTTTTAGTAATTTGTAATTATTACTGCATTTCTTATTTATTGTACTTCTTATATATTGCAATGAAGCACAATACCACACAGAAATACCAAGTGATCATCCTTGCTCAGAACAGGCTCTTTATTGCCTGCACCTGAGGCTGATGACTTTAGCTCTTTCCAGTCCCTGAAAGTTGATGCATGGCTGTCCCTAGCAAATGCTGTTGTTTTTTCACTTGAAAGCACACTGAAAGCAATCAAGTGCAACAGAGAGTGTACTGCAAATTAAAAATTTTTTATAGTCCTATTTTCTTACCAGTTATTGGGTTGATGTCTAAATGCTTTATATAAATGAGCTATATCTAAGACAACTTGCAGACCCACGTATAATTATAATACTTTGAAAGGTAACTGTTGGTGATTTTTCTTAATACTTGCATGTTCTATTACAGCAAAACAGCAGCTGTCTGAAATTTCCTGGTGATTAATGACAAGCCTTCCTCCCCTCCCCCCTATCTTATACTTATTTAAGCAGCAATGACTGACAGGGAGGCCTTTCCCAGCAGTTAATTACCAGATAAGCTAAGTATTGGCACTTTTAGCTGAAAAGAAACAGCCTTTCTGTCCATCATTATTGCTTAAATATAGCCCAAATCGGTGCATTTTCAATTCTTAAGTAAGATCTGCGGGGAACACTAATTTAAAATGTGCATATAATAAGATGTTTATATATAGAGAATATATTTATTTGAGACTATCCCTCTATGAAATCAGTTGAGGGATCACTGCCAATGTGGGGAGATAGAAGAGTGAAAAGAAAACCCATGTTTTGATCCATCACGGAGTTTTCCCAGAAGCTTTTTTGTTTGGTGGAGTCTGGGAATGATTCCTGCTTTGTACAGGATGAAACATGAATGTGATAAACCAACATTTAGCACTAGGTAACCCTGGAACAGATATTAAGTATTAAAAGCAGGCAATGACATGAGCTGTGGATAATTTCTTTAAATGAGTTTAAGAAAGTGTTTTTCCCAGCAGCCCACTCATGGTATTTTAGTGACATAGTGGCCAACCAGTGACACATGTATCAATTGCTTCAGTTCAGGGCCAGCTTGGTCCATTGCCATTTGTGTTAAGGTTGATCTGAGACAGTTAGGCACTGGGAAGGGCAATGCTTCCTCTGTATTTTTCTAAGGAAGTGGTAACTTGTAGTGATGGCACACAAAATAATAGTAATTTTAACTGTTACAGCAACATGTGTCAGGGTTCTCTCATTATTCAGAGCTTACTTGAGTTTTAAAGGCTTCAAAGTCACGATCCTTGCTATAAGAAAGGAAGCCAGTTCATCAGATAATTCACTGTGACTCTCAGCCAGTCAGGACCTTCAGCAAATACTATCTTATATGCTCATTTTTGTCTCAGGCTGAATACAGAGAGCTGTGGCACTAATTTGAACATTTTCCTCATGTTATATTAACTACAGGATCAAGTCCAGATAACTCACTGTTCTCTATGCTCCTGTTGTTCTACTGTTTATCTTTAATGGGATGGGAATTAAAGGTTTCAGTCAGAACTAGGTCAAGGAAAAAATCTCATGTTTCTATCTGCTATTAATCGCCCTCCTTCTTTTGACAGTTTTGCCAGGTGTTAATTCTTCATAAACTGAGATTTGAGTAGCTGCATTAGAGGTACTTTACTCTAGGCCTCTTACAGTACTTTTAAATATTTTATGCAGCTCCAGCAATAAACCTGGGCAGAATCTGCTAAACTTCATGGCTTCCCCTTAAATCAGTCACTGATTATTTTTTCAGAATGAAAACAGCAGTACCTACAAAGGCATTGCAATCTATTGGTTTCTTGCCACTCTCTCTTACAGGGAAATGTCTGGCAAATGTCACTTTCAGGACCCTTCCCCAGACAAAGAGCAGAGCCAGAGCCATTTGTATCATACAGTGAATGCCCAGCTGTGTGGCTGGATAATAAATACCAATGACATTAGGGATTCTATGACTGGCTAACTAAGTAAATCGTGCCATTATGACATTTAAAGAAACTAATGATAGGTGGCCTGGCTAGTCCTCGACCAAGAATATGTACAGGCAGTTTCTAGCAGATTTTTAACATTAGAAATATTTTTACTTTCAAAAATAACAGGTCAGAGTTAATGAAGAACACTCTACTAATAATAAAAAACCCCCGCAAGTCTGAATCAAGCCTTCTTATTGCCTAGAGAGATTTGTCTGTCTGACAGAGCACGTGCACCTTGGCTGTATCAGAGCTGACAAGATAAGCAAGCACTGCCTGTCCTTTGATCTTCAGCCCAGTGGAGACCCAGGACTCACAGTCCCCACCACAGGAATGGCAAGTGGGCCCTCTGAATTACTGCAGTGCTGACCTCCACAAACCACCTTGAACAGACTAATCATACCAGAATGGGTACACCAGCTTGCAAAGCTGACATCTACTCATGAGAATGGTGGTACGCTTACACCCTGGAGAATAACCAGGTCACTTCAAGGAAATTGGCTAAAAGTGTCCTATCCATTTTCTGGTTATCTCTAGACCAGCAAAGTTAGGCTGAATCACTTTCTTACAACAAAAATACCCCTTGTGTCCCTGAACAACATCAAGCTACTCAGAAAAGGACTAATACTCTGTTCTTTTTACTGCTAAAAGCCCTCTGAATGCTAACAGCAGTGGTCATTTAACTTGTGTATCAGAGTTGTTTATAGGCCATTTTGTGCAGATATCCTTGTTGCAGCTCCTTAAAATTTACATGCCATCTCTGCTTCATAAGCAGTACTTTTGAGGGGAACATCTTGAAGGAGCCAAAGATCTTTGAAGGAGCATCTCACTATATTGGGGCAGCCTATCTCAGTACAAATTGCACTTCAGTTGTTACTCGGGATCAATGTCATGAAGAAAACTCAGTTGAATTGCTTATTTTAATATACAGGTTATAGTCTCCAGTATATAACATTGACTGCTACTTCCAAATTGGCTGATAGATGTAGGAGAAGGACTATGTGGATAATGGCTAGTAATGAAAATATTTTCCCTAGGCTGTTGAAGAAAATGCATGATAGATGTCTAGCCAGACACCAGTGCAGGCTGCCTTGTATAGGAAGTATCCAATGTATAATAAACCATTTTCACTTGAATATCCCGTTTCTATGAGAAAATAGAAATTCGAACTTGTACTTAAGGACAAAGGAAGCACCAGAATTATTCCTAAAAGCTGGCTGTCAATAGGCTTTTAATGCAAATGAGTATATATAGTTTATCTCTTCTTATCTCACAAGAATTGTTGAAGCAGATTTCAACTCTGTAAACGAAATTGGTTTATTTGCATATCTTTTTGCTGTATTATTAAAAGGCTGCACATAATATTATGCATATTATCAGTGTGTGAAGACTCAGAGTTCTGACCAGCTTTCCTCACTGTAAAAAAATAAAACAACAAAAGCTTGATGTAACCAAGCCTTCTGACTAACAGCTTTTAAATCAAGAATAAAGAACCTACAAGTAAAAACATCTAATAACCTCTGGAAATTTTATGACTGTACCCTGCAATAAATAAATGCTGTGTTAAAATTTACAATGATCCTACTTCGTAGCATGTCTGAGCATTGAAATTCTGATTTAAAACAATGGATTTCATAACAAACAAGCATGGAGCTTAATAATGATATTTATTAATTGCATTTCTTTTCAGACCTCCTTTCCAAGTGAAGTGATCAGTTAAAGTCAAGCACAAAAATGAATAAACATTCTGAAACAGGTACTGCTGAATTCCTGTCTGTTCCTGAATTGCTGGCTACTACTGCTGATCAAAATCCTCACATTTAATTAGCATGCAACAAATCATCTGAAGTTGGAAGATGAAAATGGTATATTTACAGCTAGCTGGTAGTCCTTCAATGGTCCAGTGGCTAGCACAAGGCACTGGGGCTCTGGGAAGCTGGAGGGCCCTGCTGCCTGGCCACTGTCCTAGGCTGTCCTAAACTGCTGTGCTTGCTGAGCCAGAGCAGCATCCTCAGCTTGCCTCTGGAGAAGGCAAACTATCCACTGCTCACTGACCTGGATGAGAGAAACAAGGGAGACTTCAGAACTGGGAGATCAGGTCATTATCCAGACTGTGGAGCCAAGCCCCTTTCAAGAGATTTGAACCAGAATTTCCAAACTCAGCTGAAATGCTGGAACTGCCACCTATAAAAGATGAGCAGTGATTGGTAACTGCTCTAATGTCTCATTTCCTTTGCCTCTCTCATAACAGCTTGATAGGAAATGAAAGTTTCCAGGGCAAACATTTTCCACTAAGCTCAATGTAGCAAGCACATTTTAAAATTCAGTTGTAATCTCAGAAATCTCAGCCCCAAGACTTCTCAGATATTTTGGTACAACAGCCTACTGAAGTGCAATTCATTCACTGGCAGTTGAGACAAATGAACAAACCTCTTCCTTGTGACCTGTTTCACATGTTTTGAGTTCTTGAGGACCGTGCACACAGACCAGGCCAAGTGAGAGCAAAGGAGATTTATAGCACTAATATCTCAGTTCCACAGGCATTCACTCGGATGTTCCTCTGCTCCTGGTCTTCTCTCTTGGCAGTGGTCTTTACAATACCTTAGAGAAAGGGCTGCCCTCCTTTAAAGGGATCTTGATAAGGACATCAGATGACATAATTCTTTAGTAGCTTGAAGGATCAAGCCTTTTGACTTACAGAGTGTTCCTGGGGTATTAGGATCAGTATGTACACATCTTTTAAGACGAGGGCTTTGGGTACAAACAGTTCTCTATGCTTTGAATCACTATGGAGGGATTTTGTATGACATATGGTGTATTAACTTCCCAAGATGTATGCATCTGCAAATGAAAGAGGAAGCTTTTGCAACTGGACACCCTGCTATATCAAATTGACATGGCTTGTTAAAATATTAATGTTTAAAAAAAAAATCTTTCCATTAAAGCAGAACCAAGTCAATTCACATTTTGAGGGGTCAGATTTCAACAGAAATTAATTGTGCTTAGGCTAGATTACATTTTCATTAGTAATCCCATAATTGATATTCATTGCTCATTACAGTTAAGAAACACCAGGCCACCTGTGCAAATACTAAATGTAGTAAGCTCTTGTTAAAGCTAAATTGATCACAGATATGTAAGGTCCTTTCAATAACATGGAAGATATTTGCTCTGTTATAGTTCATACTCAGGCAAGCTACACCCAAAACCTGATCCTGTTGGAAGGCAATTTTGCCAGCCTGTGTTAGTATGCTTGAAAGGGCTGTGCTGTATGAACTGAGATAGAACAAAGGTCAGAAATCACCTTAGTAATGGAACTAATTCTGATTAAAACAAATTTTATCTATGATAACAGTATTTATGGAGATATTCAGGAAAAAAAATATTGGAACTAAACCATGATTGCAGCTATCGGAGCTGAATACAGAAATGACTGTAACCTGATTTATTTAATTTTATGCTGTATTCTGTAAAGATCTACCATCCACTGCTGTTTTTCAGGTTTGGTTAGAGATAAATCTGACTTGTTCCCTTTTTAGTCCATCTTTTTCTGGCATTACACATGCTATTAACTGCTCCTTTTCATATTCCCATACATTTCAATAAAAACGAGATAAACAGGCTTCCCACATCTCCAGTTCTTGTTAACTGCAGCTGTTCTGAAACCTTTTTCAGATAATATTATGTCCTGGTTTCTTGGCACTAACTTCCTTACAGGCTTTGGCCAGTCTACTCAGAAAAGAGAGGCTAAAACAAGCCTAGAAAACACAGACTGTGAGCAAAGCACACAAAGACTGTGGAAGACCACGAGAGGGAACTGAAAGGAGAGAGAAATCATAGAAGCATAGAATAGTTTGAGTTAGAAAGGGCCTCCAAAGGTTATCTAGTCCAACCCGCCTGCAATGAACAGGGACAATCCCTTCAGCATAGTGAATGGAATGAAAAAAATGAAGTGTATGTAATAGGATTCATGTACATTATTTTGCATCAACATCACAAGTGTGGAGTGGATACTGAGCTCACAGCAACAGCAGAGCTTGACACTGAAAGGTACTTCCTGCACCAAAGCCCATGTAAGCATAACTGTTCCTGACTCTCCAAAATGTCTGCCTGAAGGATAAATGAGCACATCTATTCTGGTCAGCAGAACTCATTGAATATTTATATGTAAGTTTTCATTTAAGGGAAATATTTCAAAGACATTTACTAGAACTGAAGAATATGGATCTTTGAAAATAGAAGTCAAGAATTTACATATTCTGCAGCTAAAACTATAAATAGACACAAACTAAAGAATAATATATTTTTGAAACAGTATATTCTAATGGTTACAGCAGTGTTGTGTAAGTGGAATCCTTTCTTCCACTTGTCTCTGATACATTTTGCAGGGCTGGTATCTCAATTTCCCTGCCAGCTACACCCTTGCAAAGCTTTCAGAGCACTTAGTCCCTGCAGCGAGATCTGCACACCCAGCAGATAAAAAACAGGAGAAAGGGTGGTCTCATGGTTACTGTTATCACAGGAGACATGGGTTTGCTTCTGTGCAGCCTTAGAGAAATCCCACTCAGCATGCCTGTGTTTGGTGACTCAAGGTCCTGCAGAAATGCAGAGCTGTTGCTGAGCCTGCTGCCTCTGAAAGGCGGCGTTTCAGCCCTGCCTCTGGCACCTGAGCCTGTGCTGCTCCACTGTGCCAGCAGATCCTGCAGCACCTCTGCACCTCTCTGCTGCTCAGGGCTGCTTCTTTGTCCCTTACCTCTCCAAACACAAACTGGGAGCAATAGTACTCCAGAGTGGCCTACCACGGATGTGTGCATGCATGCCAGGAGCAATAAAATGCTACAGCATGTAAACATCTCAGAGGAAACAAATTGTCTTCTAGAACAAATGAACAAACAAACAAGGGTCACAGTAGCAGCAGCGTCTTTGCTTAATTTGTTAAACGTCTGAGAAACAGGCTTAGGAAGGGACAACTAGACGTAGTTCTCTTCCTGTATTGGTAAAATTATAACATTTACTAGTCAAATGTTGCTTATAAAACTTGCATTTAATTAAGAACTTGTATAGAGGTTTCACAAAATGTCCTAGTGAGAACATATACTGTTATGAAACTTCTGTTGGAGTTCTGAGTATTTAAGAAAAATGACACATCAGGCAAGATTCACTCCACGCAGTGAACAAAAAGAAACCACTAGAGACTACTTGCAGTAACATACTAAAGGAAGAAATCTTACAGGAAAGAAATTCGAAAAACCTCAAAACTGAATTCTCAACATAGAATTCTCTGTGTAGAAATTTTGAATAGACCCTCTTACTACCTGTTCCTATTTTACTAGAGCAAATGAGAATAGTGTTTGGTTTTCATCTAAGCTGAAGAAAAATGTCTAAGACTGATGTTCATGAGGCTTTATATGTAAAATTTATGAAGGCTAGCTTGTAGTTTGAGCTCTTTTGGTAACAACAAGTAGAAGATGAACTTCGAATGGAGCCTCAGGAAGATGTAAATCTGGGCAGAAGATGAGGTTCAAATTCAATTTGGTACAGATTTTTTGGAATGCTCTTAGGATCAGACCTGAGGCAGAACACCTGAAAAGCTGACCACAAAAAGTGCTGAGGGCATCCTCATGTAAAACTAATTCATTGCATAACCAGAATGATAAGAGATCAGACACAACCCCAAAAGCAGGCAAACTGAGAGAACATCTGGTAATGGCCTTCAGGGAATCTGACTGGGACAGTGCCCCTTTACAGGCATCTCATGGGTCAGGCAGATGTTGGGATGATGCACAGATTCTTAATTATGAGCACAAGCAAGATCTATACCCGTAAATCACAGTCTGAGATGTGTAGCTCTAAAGCACATTTTAAGAAGCACAATTAAGAAAAACTACCCAGAAGCACAGAAAAATTTCAGCGCTATGAAATTTAACACAAAGCTCTATTATGATTTAAGAGTCTCTGACACTGCAGCCTCAAAAATCCCTAAATTGCATGCTACCATATAAAAGCCTGCTTCTATCCCCCTATATACACATTTCTGTTGAACATAAAGCTTATTTAACTGTTTTGTGCCAGGTAAGGCTTTTAAACACCATCAAGTAACAGAAGATACTTAACATGACCCTGCACAGGACCAGTGCAATGGGGAAACCTCATCTTCTACATCTTATTTTGATTTCCTGTTTCCACACTATGTTCTTGTCCCAGCTGACCTTCTATTCTAGCAACTAACCTCATGAAATGTTGACAGTCAAGAACATTTATAGTCAGAAAACTTCTAAAAATGATAAATACACCATTAATTTTTTTCTTAATTTTCTTTTTTTTGCCTGTAGAAAATGTGTTCCTCATCAGATTATCCAGGATAATGTTATGATGTTTGCACAATGCCAAGAAAAAACTTAGCAAACATGAATCCTTGAAACCAGATATTTGTGTAGGAATGACTTTCACCATAAGTCTTAAAGTCTACATGAAGAGGATTTGCCAGCAAGAAACTTTTACAGAAGAATAACAAGGAAGCAAGATAACATTAAAGGGGAGAATAGCTGATGTGTCAGGAAGGCTGTTATTGATCACAGTAAAACTTCTAAACTCTATAAATAAAATAAAGACAAAATCTTTTCTTCAGTCTCTGTTATGCAGTGGACCAGGGAGCTGCACACTGACACAGGTGATCGCCACATACCATGAATTGTTTCTTGAAATCAAAAGAAAAACAAATCACAAAGTACAGATCACTTACTATATATTAAAAGGTTTTTACAGTTATACAGTGAAAATATGTATCCAGCCCTGAGCCTTGCCTGATCACTTACTGATTTCAGTCTGCCAATTAGAGGTGCTCAGGGCCTTTACTATCCAGCACAGTGGTTTGAGAAGAACCAGCTAGGAGATAGGGTGACATGAGTTTTTAAGATCAATGTAACATGATATATTTAAATTAGATAAACTTTCTGTGATTATCAGGGCAGTTTCCTCATGGTTTCTCTTCTGCCTTCCTTGAGCCTTGTCCCTTGATTGTTAACTCTGAAAACTGTGACTCCTCAGCAATTATCTTCAGTGAATATCTTCAGGGATTAAGGCAGCATTTCTGAACTGTTAAAACCTACCAAAAATTGAACATATTGTAATGGTGATTAAAAATGAAGTGGAAAAAAATTCCTGCTATGTATAGCCTAAATAGATAATGTGAGTGCTCTAGATCACATACTAGGATGTCTAAAGATACAGAAACAATGTAGTACAAACAGAAGTCAAGACCTACATACACAGTCAAGCCATATTTACAAGATAAAAGACTAATATGGAAGCTCTGTAAAAAAGCTGTCTGATCCTGGTAGATAACCATCACAGTGTGATGCTGAGACCAAATGGATTAGTCTTTGAATATACAGATGGGGAAATACTGATTAGGAGGAAATATTATTTCTTTATTTTATCCTGGTGAGGCCTGTGCTGGAAAAGTACAATTTAAAAGGCTTTTGCTTGATTATGGAGAGATGCAAGAATGCTTAGAAGGCTTATTCTGTTCAGTTTATTGATGGAAAGATGAAGGGGAAAGGAGACAACTGTATATAAGGACCAGTGTGGAGAGCACAACTCTGCTACGGTATCTTCAGTCTGCAAACAAAGCTTTCACAAAGGCTCAGTGGTTAGATATGAATGCCTGATACATTCAGGCTAAAAATAGAATTCACAGTTTTAACAGCAGGAGATTTTGCAACAATTTAATTAAAGTTGTGAAGAATTCTATCAATGATAATTTGGAAATCATAAGTGGATGTTTTTCTTAGAACTCCAGTTCAAAGAAGAGTAAGTTCATAGATGTTTAACACGCTAGATAATCATAGAACAGAGGTTTCTCTTGGCCTTGTAGTCTCTGACCTCATTAGATGGCACATTAGCTCTGCCTGTCTGTGGAGGGGGGCAGTTTGCATCTGTTTGGTCCCAGTGCTTACATCTCTTTGATGCACTTGCACAAACTGGGATTAGCTTTTATTTACCACTCAAAGAAGCAAGTCCTGCTGAATCAGGTGCACAGCACTCTTTACCTCCCCAGCATCAGATTGTCTCTGCATTTCAGAGCACTGAGAGAGGCCAGTGAGGTGAGGATGAGGGACATCTTCCACCAGCCATGACATTTGTAAAGTGTTGATTCATCCAACTGCAGTCTCTGCAGAAAACGTTCTTCAGCTTATTTACAACAACTCTCATACATGCAACAGCTTTGTTGTCTCAGGCTGGCCTAAGGGATGTTCTGCTGGGTGGATTAATATCCATATTCTCTTTGAGTAATCTGTGGATATTTCAGTTAATTTTCCTCTTTACTTCTTTCATGAGTAGTCTGACTTCATTTGCACGTCTGGAGCACATGAAATAAAAGTATTGCAGCAAGACACTTATTTTTCAGACTCCTGTACCTGCCTCAGAATACAGAAAAATCTGATGAATTTTTATGTTACAAAAAGATGCTCTTAAATCAAAATGAATATTTTCAGATTAAAAGCTTAATAAAAGCTCCTTCTTGCCTTGGCTCCCACATAATCAGCTGGGGTCATTCTAAAGAAAAGAACAGAAATTCTGGGACTAAAACAGAAGAGAGTGTGAAGTGTTTTTAATATCACAGCAGATGTAATTATTTTCTGTTTCTTTTTATTATTAAACATTGAGGTAACTAGGAGGGAAAATCAATACAGTACAATATCTTCTAAACAGTTCACCATCTTCAAAACAGTGCTTATATGTACCTATAATTAAGGATTCACAGTCCATGTTTTATTGTGCTGGATATATGTGAAAAGGAAGACAAAGATCTGGTGGAGGGAGATGTATCTTACTGAAAATGGCCCTACTGCTATATGCCTTACACTGTTGAAATGATTGCCATTAGCATTAGAATAGCTGTATTTTGAATTCCAGTTTGTGTACTGGGGGACCTCTCTGTCTATTCTGGATCTAATGCGTTGCTTTATTTCTTTGCTTCCTCTACTAAATAAGAGTTTTATGGCTACTAGGAGAACTATTATGGGTAATAATGCACTTAGACTTCTAAGGGTGATAATGCATGTGAACTACTGTTTGGTTTTTTTTCAGTGATACCATTGAACATTCCCTGTTTGGTGTAGCTGTAATTTGTTTTAAGTCATTACTAAGATATTTGGAATTACAGTAAAATAAGTCTTCTTTCTACTTGCAAATAAAATATTTCCATTATAATGGTAAAATTTCAATGCCTTTGTTGGCTAACTAACTCTTGGCATATCACTGTGTATGTTACTGTCATCCCCTATAAGACTGCAGCTGCAAGTTTCCTGGCCTTTGAGCTGTCTTTCTCTCTTTTTGCTTTTTCTTCTTTCAGAGGAGCATTATAAGCTTATTTGGGCTAACAAGGAGATCACATGTCCAGTAAATGTGCACAGCAAATGAAAAGAAATGTGTCTCAATAATACAGACATACTTCAAATATCACTGGAGTTCCACAGTGAAGAGCATTACTGTCAAAGAAAGGGCTTCTATTGATTTCATTGATTTTGAGCCCTGGCTTCTGAAGTCAGCAGGCTGAGTAAAACCATGCCCCAGTTCATTACTGACTTCTCCTCACTGCTTGCACTTCGGGCAAACTCTGTTGTCCAGCGAAACAGACATTTTTAAAGAGAATCCTCCTTTTTTCACTTGGCGAAGAGAATAGCCGGTTGTTTCTGTCAAATTTTCCTCTGTGTTTCTGTGCACTGGCCCAACAGTATTTGCAGAGATGTGGGAAGCAGTGAACTACATGCTTAGTTCACCTTTTGCCACATTGACAAACAGAGCTGCACCAGCTGGTGAGCCCCCTGTGCACGGCCAGCCCTGTCAGCTGTGCCACTGGAGCCCTGGGCCAGCGGAAGGGCTGTGCTGCTGCAGCCAGCCCCAGAGCCCTGCACCTGGCTCAGGGGCCTCCTGGGATGTGGAGCAGACACTTCACATTAACTTTGGAAAAGGCACCTGAGCAGAACCAACAGCACTTCAGCAGCAGCCACGTAACCACTTTGTGGACAACCAGGGTGGATGTCAGTCATCTCTGCTCTTGACTGGTCAGATTTGCCAGCCCTTTAGGCAGCTGTTGTTTGATCTCCACCCATGAAAAATATACCAGTCAGAC
Source organism: Polioptila caerulea (assembly GCA_013397295.1). NCBI lineage: Eukaryota > Metazoa > Chordata > Aves > Passeriformes > Certhiidae > Polioptila > Polioptila caerulea. Next base: position 1,752,895 of record VYXF01008143.1, on the reverse strand, counting down.
AGGGGTGTTCTCGTTTTTGTTAGTCTGTAGAAGGGAAATGATTTCCCTCATACACCAGCACTGTACATATGGCTCACACACATCAAGACAGCATTTTCTGTGCTACAGTGAAAGACGAAAATTCTTTCCTTCTTCAGGCTGTTTCTCCAGGTGTTGGAAAATCTGTGTGTTTAGTGAGTTTGCCCTCAAATCTGATGAATTTTGTGGGGCACAGGGAGAGGTCTGTGCTTCATGTTGGACCTCCTTTGAGCAAGGGAGGAGGAAGCACTTAGTCCCCCTGGCTCCTTCTGGGTCACAGGCTTCCTTACACTCACAGTGACTGACCTTCCCTCTTCATCCTTGTGTCAAGGATGTGGGGATCAACCCGGGGCCCTGTTCACATCCCAGATGGTCTCAACATACATGCCAGCTGATGCCTGGCACCCTCCCTCCTCTTGAGGAAAAGACATCTGTGATCCTTTTCACAAGCCCTGTTTGCTACTCCGTACTCTACAGAGAGCCATCCTACTCCCTGCTTCCTGTGCACGGGAAGCAGGAAGGAAAACACAGGGATCACACAAACTCTGCATATTTACTTTCTTTTAAAAATCCTTCCAAACTGCCTTTTTGTAGAAGCTCTGCATTTGCAATCCAACAATGACAACAAAACCTTTTCAAAACAACACCACTAGCAGTACAAGTGCTAAGTGATCACTGGATAATGGAGTCTTGGAAGACTTGAGAGCTTTATGTTTGAGAAAAACTCATTTAGAGTTGTAGTCTAATGCCTCTAAGAAAAGAAAAAAGATGTGAAATTTACTTAAATTATTTTTTATTTTTGTGCATGACATCAACTACAATGGAATAGTATTGCTAATATAATTACAACAGCCTCTCTCCAGAGAAGATATTATGCAATATACTCTCTGCTCTATATATTCTGAGCACAGTACCAAAAAGTAAATGAGCAAATTTATTATTTCATCCAATGGGAGTTTTGACAGATTTATTCCTACTCTAAATTTCTTCCAGAGGAACAGAAAGGTGGAGAGGTCTTCCAATTACACCTGCAAGTAGGTTTGGAAAAGAGAAAAAGAACATAGAATAGAGATTTCTCAATTGACAGGTTGGTATAAAAGAGCTTTTAAAACTAGAAATAAGATGACTTCACAGGTATGTAAAACATGTAATCACATTTAAAATGCAATAATGAAAGAACTAGATGCCACAGGTATGGGAAATTTCCATTGTCATGAAGCTGACCTAGGCTCAGCTGCTGACCTCTTTTCGTTCTCTCATTGTTAGGCTACTACATACCCGGAAGTTATAAATATACTAAAATGAAATATTGGATCAAAATAATTTCTCAAAAGTACTTTTTCAAAAGTATGTTTTAGAATTGAGGAGGATAGTTGATAATTTTGCTGAAATTTTTTATTTTCTTAGGTATTCAGCTTTTAGGAAAGGCCAGCAATAAAGCACAGAGGTTATGCAATGTTACAGTGCTGCTGCTTATTCACAGTAATTGGAGATTTCTGAAAAAGAGAGATAATTTGTGCAAACCTAAAGACTCAGTAATATGTCTGAAATTTCAGCTAAGACCAAAGAGGATCTTAAGAGGACTAACTGGAGTGTGCATGAATTCATGCCCAAGTGATTTCCAATAATTTTATTAGCTCCCACTTAAATCCTATCCCAAGTGTCCAGAAGGAGATTTTAAGAGCAGTATAAACATATTTTAAAAATTTACAATGTAGATGCACAGGAATAGAAGAGAAAACTGAAATTACTTTCTTGAGTACAATGTAAAGCAGTATTTCTGGCTGCAATAAGAAGAGTGTACATTTTGAAAATGAATCAGAGAAAATTAGATAGCCAGACTGAATATCCAGAAATGTTAAAAATCTCTAATTGTAAATATAATCACTAGGAAATCTCTAATTGTATACATAATCACTAGGAAATTATAGTACATTTGGAAATTGACTGAAGCAAGCTTGGGCTGTGGGTCATAGGTGCACATACTCATTTCTTCTGTATTTTAACACCTCATGCACTACCCTAAATTATCAAATTTCATTTGGATTAACCGATATTTGTTCAGAGACTTTACTAAGAGACAAGAAATGTAAGAGCAAGGAGATTCTTTTATTATTCAGTTGACTTACAGTTGAGCTCTGAGCAGCTAATTTATAATTTCACAGACAATAGTTTTGGTTTAAAGTTTCATCCAAATAACACTTTCTTCAAGAGGCACTGGCAGGATACAATTGCAGAGTCCATACTCTGCTTTGTCAAATACCTTTGTAACACCCACCTAGGTTCCAGCAGTGACCTCAAGTGAGACTGTAATAGCACTGAAATGAAAAGGGGACACCCATAAATCACCCAATCTGTACCTTCAACTTATTTATCTCCTTGCTAATTTCAAGGTCACAGTTGCCATCTGCTATAGAAACAGAAAAGTTTGACAGTTAACATAAGCAGGCTTTTGCAATTATTTTAACTCCAGAAATGTGATTTCAACTAAAATTGAGATTTAGGGCTATTCAGAATGTGATGAGAGAGACTGTAAAAAATCAGCAATTTTTGATTGATGATTCAAAAACATCCTTCAGGAGACAAGACTAGTACAGAAATTAAAACACCTGGAAAAGCTGAGAATTAAACCAGACTCCCTCATATTCCCAACAAGCTGAGAATAATTGCACTGAATGAAGATGTTCTGAATTGAGAGCAACCATTCCATGTTTTTGTTTGTTTTCCTGGTTTCTTTTTAAAAGGAGAAGCACTAAGAACAGCTGTGTGCAGAGGAGTAAATGAGGAAAACTTTGGCCTTCATGGCATCTCTGCTTTCCTCTGTGAGGTTCCTTCTGCCGTGGCTTTATCAGGAGAATCGTTTCTACACACAAACTTTATTTTCATTCACCTGATGAGAGCTCTGGTGCACTGGGAGGAGGGAGCACTGGCCTGGCACAGAGTGCAGTTCTGCTCTGCTGCAGGTCACTGCAGGGCCTCAGTCCCTCCCTGGCCGCTGGGTTTCCCTGTCCAGGGACCTGCCTGGGCCCTGCAGAGGACATGGCAGGGCAGAGCCTTGTGCAGGGAAAGCAGGTTGAAATGAAAAGCAGCTGCACTCCGATAACAGATTCTGGAGTGCTGCTATTGTCTGCCTCCTTTTATCTTCCTTACAGACCTTGTCTCCATTTTGCATCTCTAGGAATATTCTGTGATATGATAAGGGATCAGAGGAACCTTCATCAAGGAATCCTTGCACCAGAGGAAAGGTCATAACTGATCTCACTTTGATCAGTTTACTGAAGGGAGATGCTGACCCTACATAAATATTTAATGGTTTTGAGGGGTAGCCAGAAGCACCTTTGTAAATGTTTTATAGTTTAATGGATTTTTCTGAGACCACTCTATTGCTTTGCTAAATCCATTACCAAAGCTTCTGTATTTGTACTCCAAAACAAATTCAATGTAGCCAACAGTTGCTCACCAGGTTTTCTGAAAACACTAAATGTTAAAATTATGTAGATTAATGAAAAAACAAGCTCATTTCATAGCTAAATAAGGAAAACAGAGGTTTACAAAAGCACATACATGGCTGGGCTGATTTAAAGTTTCCTGTGTGTGCATTTCCATGACAATGAGGCTACATGAATATTCAAAACGCAAAAGTTAGTGATGATAAAAGTGGGCAAAATATCAGTACCATCTGCTCACTTCTAATGCCCGAAAAAATGACAACCTAAAATTAACCAAAGAAAATGAGCTGCTAAATAACCTTTCTCCCCCTCCCAAATCTTAGAGGCCTGTATATTTCAGCACAGAATTTGATCTTTACTTCTTTATTGTTCCCTACTGTAATATTTATATTTGAAAATCTTCCTTAACTTTCACTAAAACTCTTGTACTAGCAGAGTTAAAATGACTGGAACTTAATAACAACACAGTAAAATTCTGCTCTTATTACTAGTGTCAGTGTATTACTGAGACTGCTGTAACTGAGGAGACTAAATAACCATACTGCCAAAAATTTATTAAGACTTTTAGCCTGAATTTTGCATATCCACTGTCACTTTTTCCAATCTAAGATTAGCTACTGTGTGCTGAAAAAAATCCCATAAATGTCAGCAGGGGAGCAAAAACAGTGCATCTATATCATATTAAAAATAATTGTTCTTCAAATCTGGGCATTAAACCAAAAATAAGTTCTAACTCTAAAAGTAGAATTTTCAGTTTTTTACCTTTGTTTTGAATCATGGATGTTGATTTCTTATTTCCCATCACCGAAAGGAAAAGACACAACTAAGGAAACCCTGAATCTCTAAGACCTGTTCTACAAGGAGGTTTATGATCATGGTGCAGTTTGGTTTCCTTGTGTATCTTATACATTTTATGTTATCTGAAATCCTGCTGCAAGGAGCTGGTTGGCACAAGCAGATAATGCACTGAGGCTACTTGTGCTCAGAAAGGAACACGTTACCATGGCTTGGTAGGATTACACATGCAGGATACCAGTAGTCAATAAACTTCTGCCACCAGTTCCTCTGATGCTGTTGAATTTATAAGCTGTGGATATGGTTTGGATTTTAATATCCCATCAAAAGCAGCTGATAATAGTGAAGGAAAAATTAACCCCTTCAACTTATTAGAAATATTTCAGCTACTGGTATTTTGTCTTGGTGCTGGCAGCGAGTGTTGTGTCATTCTAGACACACAGAGTGGAAAAACATCATTCTGAAACAGCTCACTGCCACCCTACTACTCAAGAAAGGATTTCTCTGGGAAAGGCAGGTCAGGAGTGTCCAGGCAAATTTTCTGTCTTTTCATATAATTGAAAAATGAAGATGATGTCAAAGAGCTTACTTCTAGTTTGGTGCTACTTAGACTAAGTGGAGAGAGGGGGACAAGGCTGAGCCTCAGAAATTAAAAGCATTGGGAAATGGATGTAAGACATGGAACAAATGTCAAATCAATCAAAAGAAAATGGTCAGAATGGAAAAGGAGATTTTGGAAAAAGCAACAGAGTTAATCTATGACCAAAACCCAGAACTCCTTCTCATTTTTGCAGATACACTTATGTGATTTTATACAGCACAAGCCTGAAAATATATAGCTATATGAGAATTTAGTTTGTATAAATTATCTCATTGATGGCAGTGGAATTATTCAGTGAGTGCAGCGAGCACTGCACTCACTGTTCAGGACCCTGGTGAGGAGACTTGCATCAGGAGCCTTATTCCCTTTCTTTTCCAGTATATAAATCTATGTTAATGCTACTGGTGTTAATCAAGCAGTACTGCTCTTGCTGCTACATCTATAAAGCAAGAACATCAGATAGCTATACCTAGAAAATATTTTTATTTCAGAATTGTTAATAAATTTAATATGGAAAGAGATTTTGAAGCCTCAGTGAAAATGAAAAGCTAATATCATTAAATGGCTGAGAGTGATTACTTTTGCAAATAATGTGGATTATGTTAGTTCTCGGTATAGAAATTAAGTGAATAAAATCATGGTTATAATTTCATCTTGGCAATATAAACAGGATAGACAGATGTTTGATATTGGTACAGTAATTATAGATGGCGGAACCGAGAATAAACCGATTTGTAGATAATGGTTTCTGATTTTGAAGGTTGTTTTTAAATCTATGGTTAGGGTTTTGTCTTACTGCCAAGGACATGAGTTAAATATTTAGTATCAAGTACAGTGGTGATTTTTGAACTCAACTTTTAAACATAATATGCAAGCATGCTGATAAGTCACGGGTCAAACAACATGACATTTACCAAATTGAAAGAGATAGGGGTGGGGGTGTAATGTGATTATAAATTTATCTAATAATCAGAATCGTGTAGTGTCACTAAAAGGAAGAAACGACCACAGAATCTTTGCCAGTGTTCTGTGCTGAAAAAGGACGAAAGGGAAGGAGAAACCTTTGACGAATTCCTGAAACTCAAAGCTGTCTAGCACAGTAACTTCGTAAAGCTTCAGGCTCTGCAATTGGTATGTCATAGCTCTCTTAGCAGGTGGAAGAAAAAAAGGAAATGTAGTACTATGGAAAAGTGAGAGGGAAGAGACAGAGTGGCATTGATGTGATCAGCTTTAAGGGCATTTCACTTGAAAGAACACCTGAGGCAACAGAAGCAGAAGGGGCAATAAATAATTCAGCAATAAAATTACATTTCAAAACAATGAGGTTGTCTTTCCATTTTCCCTTTCAATGAAAATTGCTTTCAAAGAACTTTCTGCAGAAATAGCTGCAGATACTTCTGCTGAAAAACACATCCACCCATATTTGGTGAAACCATGCAATCCTTATGCAGAAAGCTGCCCAGTGAAAGAACAGCAGCCTAGAATGAATCTTGCTTCATGAGGAATTGATGTGTCAGACACAACCCAGTGCTCTCAGGCCAGACCTCAGCTGGTAGAAATTGTCATAAGTTGTCTGACTTCAGTTACACTGGGGAGCAGTTATCCCCAGAGAATTGAGAAAAGTTTTGTTAAAGTCAAGTTAATGAAAATGTAAGTTCAGCACACCTCAAACTGACACATGGGAGAAGGGAAGCATGTTTATCAGCTTGACTTGGCTGCACTGGGAGTGAAAAGCACAGCATTTTCAATCACTGGAGAGTGTGTGCAGCAGATAAGTCTGTACTGTATGGAGAAGTGGAGAAAGCGTGTGAAGGATTCTAAATAAGATACAAAAAATTCAATTTAAAAGACAAAAATCATTTAAGTTAAAAAATTAGTTGCTGGATCTTTATCAGGGTTTACACTGATTTAAACAGAACTTAGGATAAGACAGATGAACAGGACAGCCCAAATTTTGATTTATAGCATGTGAGTAACTCATGGGAAAGTGCCTCTGCCCTTAGCCAGGACTAAGAAGTAAGCAGTGGAGGTGACATAAAAAAATGGGGTAAACTCACTCCTCTTTACCCTTCAATGTGTCCTGCAGTCTGCAGTTTGTCACACATAACTTACTCAGCTGTTGATTGTCTTTGGCCCTATGCTTTAGTCACAGTGTCCCAACATCTGGGTTTAGCTGGTTGTGAAGGCCAGTGCTGGAAGTGTTTGGCCTTGCTTGGCCACTGCTGCTCACCACTGTCCTTTTCACCTCCCTTTGTTAGGCTAATGCAACTATTTGTGGGGCTGACCTCTAACCAAGACTATTTTAGCTTTCAGGGAACAAGCTATAAACTAGATCTTTGACAGAGACTGTGAAACCCCCCCCAAATGCTGCAATATTTTCTTCTTAATCTTAATTTTCAAATCCTACAGCCAAATCTCTAGAAACAGATGAATCACCACATCTGATGGGAAAGTAACCTGGAGGAGGTGGAAAAGCAAGAAGCAGAATGGAAAAGGGGACAGGACAGCATGAGAATTATTTAGTGTGGCTTTGTTGCCTGGGAAAGCTCAGCAAAGACCTGTTGCAGCCTTGGTGCTCAGCCTATGTGCTTCTGTATCAAATGTGAATTTACCAGGCTTTGGAAGGCAAAGATCTCACTGAGGCTGCAGATGGTTAGAGAGAAAAAAAGAAAAGAAAGATAATTGGAGAAAAGCACCAAATTCCTGTTTATAAAGTTAAGACATGTTGAATGTCTCCTACTTTTTCTGTTCACAGTCTGCTAGGAAAGAGGCAGCTCTAGATTTGCAGATGTCTTAAAATTGAAATAGTCTTTCAAATGAATATCATATATATTTGAGGCATGCATTGCAGCTCATAGTTTGATGCTTTCTTATATCTCATTTGAACAAAGGTTCTAAAGATCTTCTGAGTGCTTCCCTGTGTAATATAAAAGAAAGCAGAGGAAAAAAACCAAAAACGTCTGGTTAGCTTTTCAATAAACGAATTCACTTAACATGTTCCTGATAGACTCCCTGGTGAGGCAATGCCCAGGAGCTTTCCTAATGTTTCTTATACCTTTAAGGGACACGGTATTCTGGTTTAGTATTCTGGTTTAAAGTGGAAAAAAATCTCCTTGCAAAATTCTCATTTCTGGGAGTGTCTATAGATTTTTTTGCCACCATAATCCTATGAAACTGTAATGGGCTTCTGTCATCAACTTGTTTCTACCCATCAACAGTTTCTTCTCACCCTTGTACAGGTATTTATTATCATGTACAAGGTGAACAGTACTTAATAGAGGAGATTACAGATAAGAGTACATGGAAAAAGGGGTTAAAAGGGGATGAAACATTCAAACCCTTGTAGAATTCCTACTGATGTCAATAGGAGTCTTTCAACAGGATTAGTGGAGTGTGAGCTAGTCCCTTATTTATCTGACATTTTCTCTGAGCTGCAAAATTGCCTGTAGTTACAGGTATTCACTAAAATTCTGCCTATTAAGCACTAGTACTGAATGAAGGATTATATAGTTATATTTCCAAAAGTAGCTAAGTACTATTTTATGTATATCATCAGAGTGGAAAATAAGATGAATTATTGATAGTTGATGAGGTTTGACTACAATGATTTGCTCTTGAGGATAGGTACACATGCAGTTGCTAGAACAACAGAGCTCTCCTACATTAAGTACTCTAAGCTTCTAAAAATAAGCTCCAGCACATTACAATTAATATCTGAGGGCTCACTTCATTCTGTTTAGTGGAATTAAGTCAATAATGTTCATGAGGTGAACCGAAGTTACATATGACTTATTGTTAAACAACCAAAATCCACTGAAGTGGGTCTTTGGATATGACACAGGAATGATTCTTTTGGATAACTAAAAGCCTCCTTTTTCTTAAGGCAAACTACCACAGCCGTGGAGCCTGGAAGGTCAGCTGCCCTGTTAGAGCACGTGGTGAGTATCTAACAGGACAGCAAGGCCTCCTGCTTACCTCAGACACATCCCTACAGCCCTCTGCAGTGAGCCAGGCTGTGCCCAGGGCAGGGCTGTTCCATGGTGCTCCAGCTGCCAGGCATCTGGGAACATGACCAGCCCAAATGTCACTGCAGTACATTCATTCAGGCTCAGGCTAGCAGCTGCTTTCAGCTCCTGGAAATTCTCTTTGTGTCTGGGAGGAGGATGCTAATGCCACAGCATCCTCTGAGTAGGTTTTACCACTCCTGTGATGACTGTGCTATGAAATGCCAGGTGGTGTTCACCTCCCACCCCAGCTCTTGGTTCTGCCTAGCACCGAGGGGAAAACACTCACACAGCACAGAATCCTTTTGTGGAAGCTAAAGCTGTATAAAGCAGCTGGGCTAAGTCCATCCAGGCCACTTCCAGCTTCAGTGAGTGCCTGTAGGATACTGCAAAATGGGCAAGAAATTAAACCCTAATATTCTCCACATATTGGTAAGACTATTCTTTGTAAGTTGAACCCCAGATTTGCTCCCATTCTCATTGCAATATATCTCAACCACCATTACTTGTTTCCAAGTTAAGCAGCTTTCTACATTTAATCAAGGCAGAGAGAACAGAGTCTTCAGACAGCAATCCATTCCTTAGGTAGCTAACGGGGAGTGTGAGACAAAAATCTCCCACAGAGACCTTTCTCCATGCACTTTCAAAATCACTGGAACGCACAAGTGAGCAGGACAGTTAAAGAGACAATTTTTTTTACATAGTTCAGTGTATTGGATTGTTGTTATTATTATTTAACATTTTTTCTAAAGTCATGATTCCAGTCCATAAAGAAGGCACTGCCCTCTTGGCTAGGTATTATACAAACACACAATAAATTAGCATCCTTAAAGCTCTCTTTGTCTGAGAATACAAATGGTCTAAGAATGTAGAATATGAATGCCTAATATAAAAATTGCAGCAGCCAAAGAACTGAGAAAGTGTTTGGGTAAAATAAGGGGAATGGAATTATTCTTAGCTGGTCCAGAGTAGGGATTAGCACAGCACTTGTTATAAAGTGACATGGTTCTGTACAAATCAGGAAAATGGAGGCTGGGTTCTCTAAGAGATAGAAATGAGTCAGAAAGTTTCCATGCATTAAAAAAAGAATCAAATTGTAATTTCCGAATAAAAATTTTTGTTTCACAGATGAAATTAGTTCTATAATCTCTTTCAGCTGTGTGCAAGAACCAGCAGTTCTTGAAGCTTGCTTTTCCTAAATGAGTATATTCCTTGGTTGTCTGTCTTTATAGGAACAGGAAGGAAGGAAGACCATAGTATCAGAGTATCTCTCTCTTTCCAGCCTTAAAGACTATCAAAACTTGAGTTTTGATAAGTAACCTGATCTAAGCTTGAAATTAACCCTGCTTTGAACAGGAGTTTGCAATAGATAGTCTCCAGAGGTCTCTTCCAGCTTTGTTTTCACAGTTTCTGTGGTCTAGGAAGACATTTTTTGATGAACTTCATAATCCGGCAAACTAAGGGCCTTAATCAAACCCACAGGATAGGATACCTATCCCCCCAAATAAATACCCTTATGTCAGGAAATTAGGCTAGTACCTTTCAACCACAGAAGATACAGTTCAAGATGGGAATTGAAACCAATTGTCAAGATGAGAAAATGAATCTTCTACAAAGTACTGTGGAATCGGTTTGTCACTGAAACCATAAACTTTGGCATTAGCATAAAACAGGGAAAGAAAATTTAGTTGGAGCTGGAAAAATTTTGCTGCACTGCACAAAGTACTGTGGAATAATGAAAAACAAGTTCCTGGCATTTATGGCTGCTTTGCAACACCAAGACAAATCCAGTAACTTCTTTTGACACATCTTCTACCAAAACCTGAAGAGACAGTTTGTAGTTCTAGTAAAGATTAAATAATTGCTTCCTGAGCCTTAGCCACACTTTATACTGAGCACAGCACAACTCTGCAGTTTTCAGCACAGCAGCATTATGTTAAACTAGGGATTGACACACCTTAAAGGTTAACACAGGCTAGGGGTTAACTTGGAGGTTGGGCAGCCAGGAACCAGAGGTGGTTTTCCAGCATAGGATACAGCAAAATATCTTCCAGCTATGTTTTTAAAAGGTTAATCAACCTGACCTCTGCAAAGTTTCTGCCAGGTGTCCCTCATGCAGTGCACGTGCAGGGTATATTGTGCATTCAGACTGGCACCATCCCAGCCAGACAGTGCAGAGGCCGAGCACTGCCACCAGCTCTGTGCTAGGGAGATGAAGAGATGAGGCTAAAGAAAAGTTACTGTTAAATGTAGTTTAAGCAATTGCTCTTCATTCTAAATGTCAGCCTGAAATTTTCCGGAGTTTTAATCTGCCAAGTGTATGCAGGCTGGTGATTTCAGCTGAATGATTCCCAAGCTTTATTGTTCCAATCCTATTTTAAAGCATGTACCTTGTTGGTACAGGCCAAGAACACCCACATGGATGAGGTGGGTGGGTGCTTCTCTTTTGCTAGCTGAAAACTGACAAATAGGTTTTATTTCCTTTGATGCTCTACTTGTATTATTGTAAATCCCACTCAGCTTTGGAAAAGAAAAAGAGACATAGTGCAATTATACTTTCTTCTAAAAGAGTAGGGGATTTGCTAGGGAATTTTGTACAACTGTGGGAGGCCAAATACTTCAAAATATTCTCTAGGAGGCTGATAGAGTGTTATACTGGAAAGGTAGCAATAAAAATGGTCTGAAGAAAAGGGGAGGAAACTAAAGGAGCTGAAATGTCACCTGGCAAACCTGAAATGATTCTGCAAAAAAATGCTGACCCTTGAGAACACAGATCCTTTGGGAGTGAAACTCCAAACTCTATGGCATTTTACAGGAGGCCATGGAGTACCCATACCTGGGTCTTGAGTGAGAGATCTTGCTCCTTCCATACAATGAGAGAATTATTTATTTTATGTATCATTCTTGGCAACTTCAGGAAGGAAGAAATCCCAATACAAATGGAAAGGCAATTCCTCTCCACAGTGGAGAGCTGCTGTTTGCCCTGTTTTCTTCTAGGTGGACATAATCACATTCAGCAGGGTAACTTTAAATAGAAGCTCCAGAGGACCCTGGGAGGGTGATCCTGCTGGGGGATCTGTAAATCTGTGCAGTGACATCTCATGGCTAGGTTTCTTTCTCAGCATCACTGCCTGCTTTTCAAGATTCTGTTGTTCCTTGGGGGCCTTGCTGCTTGTTGGTAGGTACAGATACTTTAGGGAAGAATTGTTCCCCTTCAGAACTTTGCTGTGTATATATGTCTAAAAACACAAATTAAGCTTGAAGCTGAATTTTTTTCCTTACGTCACTGCAGAGATTTTACAGAACCAAAGCACAAGGTTTGAAAAAAAACCCCGAAAAACCCCACAAAACCAGAACCAACAAAAAACAACCAAAAAAAGGCCAACAGAGAGCTGTGTGACTCAGAGAACTGGCAGCATGATGTGAGGCTGTTCAGTTCCAACCCAGAGGGACAAACCAAATTGAGTACCTGAAGGTCACCTCTATCTGCTGGCTCTCAGCTGACCTGTGTGAAATGAATCTTTGTTCTCAGCCATGGGTCAAGTGAATGGAGTGCCATCCAGAAACAACTCACTGTTCCTGAACATAGCACTGTATGAGGCATCTTTGTGTCCATTTTTCTACAGACTCAGCTTCCCAGGACTATTTGTCTGACAGATTCTCCATCCAAACCAACAGCAGAACTATGACAACATTCAGGAAGGGCTATTCAAGTTTGGATCCAGCCCTGCTGGCTCTGGGATATGCCAAGCAGTTAAACAATTTGCAAATTACTGTCACTAAATTGTTCACTTACTCTTTCTCCATCACTTCCCATTCCACCTCCTTAATTTATGCTCGCTATTGTTACTTGTTACAGCAGGAAGTATGACATCCTGGCACACAGCTGCTGTCTCTCTTAGCTGGAACAGAGTCTGCTGCTTCTCCCAGTTCCTTGAATGTTTTTATAGACTGCCCCAGCCTTTGATGGAGTACAGCAGGCTCCCCTTGCTAGTGCAGACACATGCTGTTGATAAGCTGTGCCAGCACTGAATAAAACATCTCCTCTTCCTTTAAATACTCCGCAGTAACTGTGAGCAATGGTCTGAAATTCATTTTAATATGGATAGAAACATTTCCCTTATATTTTTTATGGGACTGGATTTCTTTCTGTTATCAATGAAATTAATGTATCCATTACCCCTTAAACTAAAAACATGAAAGCTGCAGTTCTCTTTATACATTAACTTACACCACCCTGAAATAATCAGCCCTGATATAGTATCACTTAGGTTGTCCTTTTTTTTATTTTAAAGGACAGATGAGAGAATCCTCTTACTGTTTCATTTATGCTGTGAAATACTGTCCTTTGCAGATAATTAAATGATTTTTCAGTATGAGTAACAATCATCTGCATGATGAAGTAAGGTCTGAGTCTGCTTGTGTATCTGTACTAAGTCTGGCTACATCAGGCTCCACACTTCAGATGAGACTTTGAAATGAAAATGAAACTGATGGCAATTCTTATTAGCAGTGATGGAACATGGATTTTTGCCTTTAATTTTGCCTTCCCTGAGTAGCTACTCAGGGAAGTGTGAAAGTGATTATGTGATGGAACTGATGAGCAGGGTAAATGCAGTTCTGAAACAATCCAGTGGGTTGTTGTTCTGCAATTCTGTTATGCATTCCCCATTTAAACACAGAGATTAAAAAAAACCCACAGAAAGTACCTAGTATATGTAACTAAAAATAAATTTAATAAAATACTACTGAAAATGTGTTACCTCAGCATGTCCTTATATAAAGTGGGCAAATGAAATTCTCAGAAGAGAAATGGCATCAGTAAGCTCAGGGACAAATGGCACACGCTAGTGACTGACAGGAATGGAGCATTCCATGTGGGCTGGACCAGCCTCTTCAAAATACTAACATGAACACAACTTTCAGTGATGTATCCAGGGATCTGCACCTACAGAATACAGCAAGCAGATTTGTAGATGGAATGAACTGATAAGGTTTTCAAGTAGGGGCTAAATTCCCTAAAGTTCCTCAGCCTAAATTTCCTACTGCTGTGGGAAAACCTGAGTGCTCTTACACATACAGGAAATTATTCCATACCAAAGACAAGAGAATAAAAAATCCAGGGAAAGAGTCAGATTTTCTCCTGATTGCAGTCCCCATGAAAAGTTCAGATGGAAAAATTCAGATCCAGGTGCTACTCTGCTTGTAAGGCAACCTCCACATCATTTCTCACTCCTGCTTCTGTGGCTTGCAGGAGCCATCCAAGAAAAGTGATTTTTCATGACACTCAAATTCAGAGAGAGAGGATTCTCAAATAAGAGTGACTAAACCTCATTTGTGTACATTTAAAAGAAAAGAAAGTTAATGTTAAAACACCTCTAAGAACCTATTGTCCGGTTAAATTAGGGATTAAAGTTAAGGATAAAATTAGTCCATTATAAAGCTGAAAAATTTGCATGATCTTTTAAATTTGATAGAGTGTATAAACTGATTTATTAAGTTAAATAACAAATTCTGGGCTAAGCAAAGTAGAAAACAAGAGAAACAATAGAAATAAGATATGCACATCCCGAGAAGCTACTGATGGTAGCTCACCTTGCCTTGCATTTTGGGTTATCACCGAAGCTGTGGAAAATGATTTTACCTACTGCTGCTTTGAGTTAGGGCATAATTTTACGCTTCTTTTGCAAAGTTGACAAGTCACCACATCATCTGTAAATGGCAAATTGGACTGAACATATTTATCACAGGCATGTTTTCCATTAGCCCATCCTTCAGGAGACAAATAGAATGACACATATTGAACATCACCACTGGGAGGTCAAGGCAATTGAGCAAGAATAAAAATAAATCCTCATTGCTCTGGTAGGGAAATGGACATCCTGTCTTGCCAAGTGCTTCCCTGTACCTGTGAGCAGATGTGATTTGTCCAGTTAGGGCCAACTTTATCTGACACGCCTTCTGACCAGCTAGATCAGGAATTAATTTGTAAACCTGGAATAAGACTGGCCAGGTTTTTTTCCAGCAGGTAGCTTGGTGCTTCCAGGATCTGGGAATTACAGGGATTAATTTTGCCTTACCAGGTCCTCTGTGCCCAACAAAGGTGTGCACTGTTAATTATCTGGGTAATTTTGCCCCTTACAGGCTGGAAACAGAACCAAGGTTGTTGTTGAAGCTGTATGTGTGATTTCAGTTACCATGAATAAGGTGGTAATTTATCCATCATGATACTTTAACAAGCATACATTTGATGGATGATATGACTTATTATACACATTAAAAACTCCTAATGATATTTCACACATCTTCTGTCTGGGGTTCTGCTGCAATCTACCTCATAGCTATGATTAGAAAATGTTGCATCAGGATGAGCCCTAGAAATATAACTTATCATAAACAGATCAACAATCTCCCAAAAATTTTTCATGAAAAGGGATTCAACTTGCATAGTTTCTCTTTTTGTTAAGCATTTTGATATGATTGTGAAACTGGCAATGTACTGAAGACTGAAATTCTGTGATGACTCATTACTGCTACAAAGATTAAAAGAGAACAGAAAATAGAATAATTCTTATAACACTTTCATAACAGTCTTTTAGCTGTGATATGAACAGAGTTTGAACAAAATTCTCATGATACAAATTGTAATGAACATCTGCAGCTATTACAAAATTGGCCTATTTCTGCATCTCTGAGTGGTTTCTCTGTTTTTTCTCAACAAGCAGTGACAAATTAACCTTCCAAAATTGTAGTCTTTTAGAATTACCTGCATTTTCTTTGCTAACTTGAGAAATCAGCAGCTGTATATGACTTGCTGACTGTACCACTAACATTTTAGTATAATAATTGGCATGGTGATTGAAGAAAGCAGAACTGTGTGGTGTGAAGCCCTACACATATCAATCACAAGTGGCAATCCCAGCTTTCTCAATGCTATAAAAATCCCTCTCATTAGTGTCAGTCTCCTTATTTTTATCACATTTAAATCATTTTGCTATAAGCAAATGAAAACTACTTTGTACTCAGTAAACTATTCTGCAGACAGCAAGGCAGACAACGAAAGGTTTGAGGATACAAAGAAATAGCAGAGCTGAATCTAAGCTAGGGAAGACTTCATCAGGTGATCATAAAAGAGAACAAATGAAGGAGCTGAGAAGGTGTGCTGAAAAGCAACCATTTTGGATATGCATGGACTTAAGTCTTGGTCTCTGTAGACAACCAAAAGTATCTCAGCAGGAGATAAATGTGAACACAGATGACAGGACAGGGACTGTGTTGAAAATGTTCTCCTTTGGGAAATGAGAGACTCCCAAACCAAGTCTGGGATGGGAGACTTACTGACCAAGAGAGGATGATTTCAGAAGGTTCTTCATCCCTGTAGTCCAAGCAACAATGAAGTTGTAATTTGGAGATGTAAGTAAAAAACAAATTGCATATTTAGTGGTTATAGGCAATATAAAAGACTGAAAAAGTCTGGAAAACAGGTATTTCACTATACAACTACATCATTTAAAAGGGTAATTTCCTAGCACAACGTTTGCTTCCGTCCTGTGCCTCAGCATGAATGCTACATTAAGAGACTCAAATTTTTACCTGCACATGACTAAATTGATAGATCAACAAGTCCTGGGGAACTTAACAGAATTCACCTTGGTATAATTTACTCTAAACTTGTTTCGAAACCTAAAAAGACATATTCTATGTGCTATGTTTAAGAACAAAGTGCAAGAAAATGTGTGTACTGAATCAAGAATTTAATGAAAAAGCCATTTGTTCTTCTGAATTGTACATGAGTGGGTAATTATCTCCAGCAAGCAATTTTTGTCTGCTTGTATACAGAACAATACTGAACACTACAATACTTCTCCATCTCCAGCATCAATTTATGTACATAATAAGAAGCAGGAAAACAGTCATTGTGACTGGTCTTTTTTACAACAACAATTGGCTCATTAACCTTAAGTAGATCTTTCTGGCCTAAGTGTGAATGAAAAAAAGGCAAACAACCAGAGTGACAAGGTATATGTAGATCCTGCCTGTGCCAGGAAACACAGAGGGCTCAGACAACACCTTGTCATAACTCATGTGCTCTACAGACTGCTCTGGAGCAAGACTGAACAGCAAAACAATTTAGCTGACACCAAATACAGTCTAGCTGAATGAGAACCAGCCCAGGCCCATGGCAGTTATGTGCCAAGCAAACATCAAATAGACAAAAGCAGATTGTTTTCCTGATTAACTCTCTACCACAATGTTTCATCAGACTCACAGATGTAATAAAAAATAAGTTGTTTACAGGTTTGATGGCAGCTCAGACAGCTGGCATTGGTCTGTTCTAGGGAACACTCAGTGGTGCTGCTATCCACCACTTAAATAGCAATGAAGTGAAAAAATTAGTGGAGTTTATTACTGTGGCAGGAAGACAAGAACACTACAGAAGTGCAATAGAAGTCCTTGTTCATAGTGAAATATCCCAAGCTGCCTACACCTCACAACCAGCTCTGAGAAATGAGGATTCAATCAAATTCTTAAATCTCCAGCAGATTAAGAGAAAACATTCTGAAATCTTTGTCTCCTGACTTCTGATTTGAGCACCTTTCCTGAAAGAAAAAATATTGTGAAAAAATCTCACCCCCAAAAATATAAGAAAATCTGAATTATATCAAAAAGGCTGTTCCAGCAGGTGTTAAAAACTTGAAAACCAAGAAAAAGCAATGGACAAGTAAGAACCCTTTCTTCAGAGATTCCATTATACCAACTAGAAACACAAGTGGTGGAAAATCCTACTAAGATATGCACATTAGGGAAATGCTTAACAGTTTCCAAAGTTAATGAGAAGTAGCTGTGGTGAGATAATGCGTAAATGGAAATAATGTATAAGATGATCATTTTTACAGATAAGATTTTTCCTGTGCTATTTTTGGATGAATTGGTAAATTGCTTTTCACTATGAGTAATAACTGCTCATGCCATATCATATCACAGATTAATTGTAGTGCAATTGATTAGTTCTTTTTCCTCTTTACCAACCAAGCAGTAACTAAAGCTGATGAAACCAAAATAACAAACAGCTTCAAACCTGCCCTCAAGTGTGTAATGAACTGCCCTCTATATCAGCATTGCTTCATTTAGGAGAAACTTTCAGTATCTACTGAAATGCATCTACTCCATTGCCTTTTTAAAATATCATTTCTCCTGGTTGAGGGATCACTCATTCAACCAAAGCACTGCACTGCCACACCTGGCTGGTGTGCACGCATGCCTTGCTGTTACAGCATCAAGGATTCCATACCCAGTCTCCCTTACTCCTCTGATTCAAGCTATATTAACATCGAGCCCCAGGGTTATGTGATGCATGCATTAACTGGCAATTAGACAACAAGAAACAGCTTCTACAGAATGCTGTGGAAATACCCAGCCCGTTCTGCTACTGGTCACTCTGGAGAAAGCAATGTTTCAGAAAGAACAGTCAGAGAATTTTGCAATGAAATGTCATACTTAGTATATTAGAGAGTGTTAGGTTTAGATTTTGCAATGATTTGGACAACATCTGTAGGCACACTTAAGTCACACAAATCCTTATATAACCCTATATAACCCCTATGGATCCGTGAGGAGGAGGCCTTTTATATATTGTCCATAGATTTAAGCTGATACTCCTCCAATGCAATGTATATATAAACACACACAGCTGTTGAAAATGCTCGGGGTGCTTGGCAGTTACTGAAAACACACAAAAAACATAAGAAAATAAGCACTATCAGTAGATGAAGTTTTCACTAATTTGTTTGTACAAGCCTGTGTATCTCCAGCCAGAATATTTACATGCTGACGCACGGGGCACTGAGAATCATCTACTGCAAAACTGAAGATAAATGGCATCTTTGTGACTGAATCTTAATTTGTTCTGTGATTCAAAGTCATGCACAAAATTATGCTTGCAATTCATTAATTTGAAGGCTGGCAAGTATTATTAAGGAGAAATTTGCATACAAAAGGTGTTGATTTTTAAATACTTATGACAGAAAAAATAATGAGTATACAAATAACAAATCTTGCATGAATATGCATATGGCTTAATGGAGCCACTACTTAATCTTTTCCCCAAATGTATAAAACAAGGAGGCTTACAGGTGGCACTCAGTAGGCTGTGATTTCACCTAAATCAGCAGATTTAAAACTTGTTTTGCAAACCTTGAGATGTTTGGGAGTCAATGCTCAATTACTTCTTAACCAGTCTTCTAAGAGATGCCTATGGAAAGTGGGACTGTGTGGGGTCTGTCAGAGCAGTGTCAGGAATCTTCAAAGCCCTGACAATGAGGTTAAAAGAAGACCCAAAGGATGTGGGGTATTCCCATGCAATGTGTGGGTGCTCAGTGCAGCCAAACCCAGGTGTGCATCATGCAGCCACAGGACATGTCCCTTCTGTACCTACAAAGTACTTTCTTCATTCTGTGCAGGTGAATGAGGCTCCAGAAAAGCTGCACACCAACAGAGGTATGTGCTGCACTATTAAGGCCATTAACTTGATGGTATTGAATCATCTGCGGCAACGAAACTCAATACAAAAGTGAAAAGAGAAAAGCAATATGAGTACACATTTATTTTTAGACTTGTTCTGCTTATTTCCAGGATTTCTGCAGTTACGACCATAAAAAATGGATGCTCCTGCACGAAAAGTGACTTGGTGCCTGTACATGACATATTCTCTAAGCTGCACACACCGAAGCCAGCCCATCCTGGACTGGTTTGTCAGTATTTGTGTAGGGAGAACATGCTAGATTTAGGACTCCCTATAATGCAGTTTATGTACAGTAGCTGTTTAGAGTTCAGCTGGGGTCTTGCAGTGATTTCCAAAAGGCACATATCCCCAGTCAGTCAATAAACAGGGCAACATCATTGTCATGAGATGGTAGGAAAATCCCATGAGACTACTCTAAAAGCAGGAGATTCACTGGGAGTTGTTATCATTTGCTTGCAGTGCTCCTACAGACTCTCCAAAAACAAATGGAAAAATACAGTCTCTGGTCCAAAGTATTTTCAAGACGTAGCTGCACGTGATAGAGCTAAAGAGAGGCTCAGTAAGGACATTTTAATCCTGACCTTGTACACACATACTCTAGTACCTCCTTAGGGATGACTGTATTTGGATGGCCTAGAAAACTTACATAACCATCACTTACTGTTTCCACAAAAGCTGTATCCAGATGATAGGGTCCAAGTTCAATTTCCTTACATTCCTGTATTAATTATAAAAGATGTTTATTATGGCTTCCTTTTCACCAGGCCAGGATAAGAACAACAAAATATTCAGCACATATTATATTACTGTGTTAGCAGGATTTTGACATGATTAGGAGGCACTAATTAAGTGTTGGTCTATGTTATTAAACAAAATTGTATGCCAGAAGTATTGATTTGGAAATTACTGTTATAGATAAAGTATTTAAAAATATATAAATAAATGTGTTAATCAGGTAAAGCTGATAGAAAATGTATTTTCATCTAAAACACATTAATTACAAGGCCAGGAGTTGGACTCAATGATCCTGGTGGGTGTCTTCCAACTTAGCACTTTCTCTGATTCTGTGATTCTGTGAACACTCTATAACCACGAACAAACTGCAGTTAAAGGCAGAATCCTTTCTGTGAGAGATGCCAACAGGTCAGCACAGCTTTCAGCACAAACTCTACAGTCTTGGACACAGCCAAGGGAAGAGCATGTGGAATAGGGATGAAGGTAAATTAATTTTCAGAAATTCACCAGCATCCAGGGCTGAATCACAATGTGCAGGGTGCCAAGAATATCTGGCATTAGAATAGTTAATACAAGCAAACCTTGTATGGAATATAAAAATCTCATGCTTTAGGGATTAAGCTGAGGTATAATTAGCAGAGACCAGGATGAGATCTTCACAGGGATGCATTATTCTGTGCCTACAATAGAAGTTTTAACATGTTTCTGACTGAAGCTCTTTTCCCTTTCTCCCCAAATTTGCCGTAAACCAGGACAGGTGCCAGGCTGCTAACCTGGGTAGTGCCTTCACCTGAATCTCAGACATCTGTATTTCCTCCTTTCTCTGGTGCTTGGGCCATACAAAAAATCCCAGTTACTCCTGCTTGCTGTGCAATAGAGGATGACAGGGGAGCTGAGACTGTCTGGGAGGCAGAGAGTTTGCTCTCATACTCATGGAGAAGATTCCCAATTCAGCATGGCATGAGCTGCTGGGCTAGCTTGGCCGAAGGCCAGACTACCCCTTGCTGCTCTTGCTGAATCATGTGGAAAAAAAAGCTTTTATTACCTGAGATCTCTGATAATTTCTTTCTTCCTTGTGGCTCCCAGGAGCCAGAACCCTTGTTCTTGGAGAGAGACAGTCTGACCTTTTTACTCATCTATCGTTTTTCTCCCCTGTGCTTTTTCAACTATTATCATGTGGAATATTTTGGTTTTCTGTTAATATTTAAACAATATTTAAGGTATACCAGCCAGGAACAAAATGAGCTGTACAGCCACTGCTGGAGTAAGGAAAAGAGCACCAACAAGTCACATAGGTTGAAGGGGAATCTCACATGGAAGGGCAAGAACAGAAGACAAATCTCTCTGGGTAGAGGCCTAATCTGTGAACCTGCAGATTTTGGTGTATTGGCTGCAGAGTTTCTGAGCTCTTGGGAGAAGAAGGGAAGCAGTCAGCTATTTCATCACAAGGTTTCTAAACTCTTTACAAACCAAGCTTAGCACCAGCTGTCCAAAACAAACCCAGAAAACACATCAAAACAGTTTGGGGACTTGTGCTCCTGCTCTCCAGAGCTGTGGTTCTGTGATAGCTGAGGGCTGGGTAGATAGCAAAGGTTACACTGAGTCACAAGGAGAGGGAGAACTGTGATCCTCATTATGCAACTGGGGAGGTCACAACAGAAGGACATGGACATCTTTAACCAAAATTAACCATCACCCTCAGGCAGGGACAAATTCATTCTGGTCTTGATTCTGCAAACAGAAATATCTGCTGCCCAAGCCATTTTAGCTTCTTTCTGTCATTCACCTCTGTCATTCCTACCTTATTAATTTCTTACCAACTAATTTTCAAGGAAGAAAAATTATTTCTAAGTTTTATCAGTGACAGAGGCATTAAATTCCTGAACAAACTGAACCTATAAATCCTCCATTCAAATAGATACACATAGATACAACTTGTCAGCTTGGAACAGGGCTGTTAGCCTGCACTCAACCTGGAAACTCCTGCACAAACAAACATACAAGGCCCTGGTTGTTTCTGTACTGTGCTGATTGGTGGGCAGCTGACAAAATAATTGTCCCATTCAGAAGAATATTAGGTTTCCCTTGTGATGCAAAAGTAGGACTTTAGGTAATAAAGTGAAAACAATGCTAAAATGCAAACTGAGTCCCATTCAGCACTCTTCCCTTATCCTGGGCAGCACAGGGAGTTTCACTGGGGTTGGCTGTCAGAATTCAATAGGTTTATTTATTAGGTAGGCACATTCATAGGTAAGCACTGTTTGTGGGACAGAGGGTTGTGAGTCAGATCATAAAGCAGGACAGAAAACAGCTGGTGTCTCATGACATGCTCAATGAGTGACCAAATTAGAAAAGAGTATTTTCTAACCAATTGTCTCTTGCAGCTCCATCTCCCAATTCAAATATAAACCACATTTGCTCCTTTTGGGGTTTTGTTGGTTTGGTTTGGTTTGGTTTTTTTCTACCCCTAAGGAAAGTTGCAGTGAAGGAAGTCTTTATAGATATGTGGGGTCTTCTAGGCAAGTTTCAAAGGAATCACCCTGTTTGTGAAAAACCTGAAGGTTTTAATCCCTTCAGAATGTATCTATCTCTGTCAATGTTGCAGCTTGATTCAGTTCTGGCTAAATTATAGTACTTTACAGTATGTTGTACTATTTAGCAAAATTAATGTGAATAAACACAAAGGCACCCCCTACCTCTAAGGAATTGCAGAGTTGGGTATACTTTGGCATTGTCAGAAGATCTGGGAGAAGATTTTAGGTCTTAATAGGAAATCAGGTGATTCTGATGAACTGAGTTCTAGTGAAGTTTCGCCTCCTTATGATCAGCACAGTAACCTTTGTGTGATTCTGGCTGTTGCTTGATTACAGAAATATATCCCTAAATTCAAAAGTCCTGTAAGTTCTGTTCAAAATCAAAACTGTCAAATGATCAAATTTTTGTAGTGTGAGTGTTACAGAAAGACAAGGTATAGACAGATTCAAACACTTGAAGTGTGTGGCTGTTAATTTGTAGGTTCATCTAATGACTGAAACATTTCATATTTGTTACCAGTATATAAACTAATCAAAGAGGGGACTTTCAAAAATCTGCTACACCCTTGTTTAGCAACTGTCTTACAATCTAGACATATAAAGTAAATCAATATGGAATTATATATTATTTTTCAAATATACCACTAAATAGAGAAACATTTCCACTTATATCTTTCTATATAAAACCTGCTTTTAGGAAGCATTGCTAGTAAGATTAAAATCTTATCCAACTAACCCCCACCAACTTTATGTTTATAGGAAGGATGTGTGTTGATAAGTACTTAAGATGATTATTTTGTGTATGTCTAAGTTCATTCAGTGAGTGCAATGACGAAGCCCAAAAAGTCATAGCACGTTATTATGTTTTAATGACACACGTTTGATTTAAGATGACATTCCACGATAATAGAAAAGACATGAGAAAAAAGAAAGCATTGACTCTGGGACATATGCTGCCCTTAATATGTGCACACAGCTTTAACTGACGTCAGTGGGAAGTCTGTAAAAACTGAAAGCAAAATGTGCCCCAAAGAGAAAATTAGATAGTTATTCTGAGAAGCCTGAAACACTCACATGTGGGAATAGCGGCATAAGATAGCATGTGTGCTTGCAAGAGAAGGGGAATCAGTTAAACAGTGAACTCTCTACTCCAGGGGGATCTTTTATGGTCTCTAAAGAGGTTAATGTGTGTCCCGCAATCTGTTCTCATATGTAAGTTACTTTAGTCATGCTGAGAAGAAAAAAAGAGTAGAGCAGATGGCCATGACAGATGAAGACAGCAGCCAACACTTCTCTTCAGGCAGAAGGGCCATTTAGACCTAAATGAACCAGTCAGTTGAGTGATGTAGAATGCCATCAGGTAGAAGATCTGGCCTCATTAGAAGGGGAATACTCTCAGCAGACTGTCCTTGGCACGGAGGACTTGGGCACGGCACTGCACGTGGCCAAAGAGAGCCCAGGCCCTGGTTTAGGCAGAACATGATCTACAAGAGCCTGCAAGAGTGATTTAATGTAAACAGAGAATCCAGCCTCAACTGAGGTCAAGCCATGTCTTAAATCCCTATAGCCTGTTCCTCACTACAGCTTTAGCATTTCAATTCCAGTCAGATCCCTGCCCTATGCCCTTCCTTGAAGACAGACAGGTAAAACCTCCTTTATAAAAACAGCAGGATTAGGAGGTGCTAACTGTTGCTTGCCATGGAACCTGGCCCTCCAGGTCTACTCTGCTGTAGTTCATCCCTCTGCCTTGTCTTGTAGCAGGAGCAGGCTATGGCTGACAAGTTTTTTCCTTGCCCTGACATTCTATTTTTATTTATTTTTATCTCAGCTACTCTGATAGTATGTAAAAAGACTCGCTTCAGTGAGAGAAGGGAGACTCCCATATTGAACTCTCTTGTTGGTTCATGTGTTTTCAAACCTATGCCTCTGAGTTTGAAAGAAAAAACTTCTCTTACTAGATTGAAAATTATTTCAGGTGAGGGAATATTTTGTTATTTTGTTTTAACTGAAATAATTTGAAGGTTATCATAGAACAAACTTTGGTCTTATTGGAGTGTATTGATTTATCTCACAAGAAGCTTCAGCTAAAAACTAGGTATTATTGAACACTCTTGAATTATTTTGTATTCATTGACATCATCTGCTGTGCACTGAAACCTGATCTCTACAATTTTTTGACTGAATTTTTTTCTTTGTTTTTCGCTTTTGGTCAGATGCAAACATGATTCATGCATAAGGAAGGGCAAAGTATGTTTTATAATGCTGTAATCCCTTGCTAACAATTATTTGGCTAGAATAGAGAATTTTGCATTTAAAAGTAGTTGAGATTTGCTTTTCTATTGAATAATTACTGTGATTGCCTGAGGCTTCTTTGTTGAAATATCAGAGAGGAGATGGTTTCAGCAGCTTGATGATAAACTGGACAACTTCTGGCATTTTAATTCTGTTCCCAATCAATAGTGACAAAGTCTGACCTTGTGCAGAAGTTATAAGTACACATTTGCGATGGAATCACTTCACACATTCATTAGGAACTGATGAACACTATATGTGAATCTCTCAAACCTATTTTTACCATTCATGAGATGAATACAAATAAGAGGAAAGATTAATTTTCTTTGTTGATGTCACTCCATGATTTGTATTACAGAAAACATCTGAGCTACTAGAATGCATATTGATATTCCAGGATACAAAAATAAAATTCAAGAAAGCACTATGAGAAATAAACACCCCTATAATAAAATGCAATATATGTTTGATTTCAAAATTTGAAGAGGCTGAAGGACTTGGGCTACTTAACTGTGACCAACACGTCTATTCAGAATGCAAAGCTGTTCTATGTGCTTTAAAAGGTGTACCCAGCCTGACATAAAAAATCAACCAAGCTCATAGGTCTGATTGTTGCTCGGCTCAAGGGGAAGTTTGGTTATTGATATATTACCCTCCTACTCTGGTAATATATTGGTGGTGCCCTGATTCATTAAGAAGTGCATAAACTCTGCTTCCAGTAACCACCAGGTGCCATTGCCATATAACAGAGATATAATTTAACAGTGGTTGGGGCTTCCTAGAAATAGCAAGGTATCCTTAAAGGGTATTCCTGAGTGGAAAAACACAGCATCATAAATCCATACACCAGTCTCGTACTTCCCTGCCATGTTTTACAGGACAGGATGGCCTTTGCACGTGGGAGCTCAGCTCCTGTTCAGCAGGGGCAGTACCAGACTGGAGGGCTCCAGCAATGACTAAGAAAATTGACTGCAATATATCAACCTATGGCACCAATGCAATAGGGAAATCCGAAGGAATATGGTGTGCCTGGAGTCTATGGACTATTAAAATCCTGCCTGGTCTGGGCTTTCTTCAGCCTGACTTATCCACTGTGAGGCACATGTAAAAACAGAGCCCTGAACTAGGCAGGAGCAACTGGGCAGACTGGGGAGACAGCACTGGTTTTGGTAACCATTGAAAAGGCAGGGAGAAGGGCTTGAGTCCCTCACTGCCAAAACTGCACGGATCTTGCAGAGCAAAGAGCAGAGGGAGCTGGAGCCAGGTATAGCTCACCTGAGTGTTCCTGAACATTCATACCCAGTTTTGACTCTGTCCTCCAGGTAACTTCTAGGAAAGAAGAAATTCCCTGGATTCTCACACAGAGAGACAGAGATGTAAAATAATGTTATGCCTTCTTAGACAGAGGTATAACATTTCCTGGCATGGGCAGGTTCTTCAGCCATTTCCAGTCTGGAATTTGCTCCCTAGAAAACAGACTGCCCATCATGGCCTTGTACAGACCTTTTGCTCCCCAGACTGAGTGTCCTTGTCAGTGCACACAGGACCCAGAGTGCTCATGCACCCAGGCCCACTCCAGCAGGGCTGAGTGTTATATGCCTACAAAGCAGAGGTTCCAAATGCTGGCGTGGGTTCAGGAAGGCACAAGCTGGCTGAAAGCCTTCCATTTCCTTCTCAGACCCAGCTTCATGGATCAGGGCAGCTCTAACACTGCTCTGGGAGAGATGCCTCCAGCTCATCTGAACTGTTTTACACTCTTAGAAAATCTGAAAATACTTATCCTCACCATTTTATCCATGCAATTCTGAAATTTCCTCAATCCACCACTCATGCAATTCTGTTGGGTTTTGTCTCCAGTGTATGCTTAGGAGAAGACAGTGTTCATGTGCTTTTCACCTTTAGCACAGGAGGACTGAATCTTTATATACTCTCAGGGGCAAACAGTGATATATACAGAACCTATAAAGCAGAAAAATAAAGAAAAAAATATGAGGAAAAACACTTCCAAAGATGGGGGAAGTTCACTAGTTTTGTAACAGGTCTGGTACTGGTTTTGCATAGTTGTCTGTCCATTTCTTCCTCTGTGCTGAATCTTTTGCACCAATGCAAGGGCCCATGTAAGAGTTGGGCACCACTGCTGGTCCCCTTTGAAGAGTATTTGCCTTGTCTCAAGAGATCCCTGAAACTTGAAAACACTGTCCCAAATTCCTGCTAAAGTTAACTTTGATTTTACTGCATAAGTATCATGCAACAGTACATTGTTGTGCCTTGACAATATTTTAAACTCCTATTAGGTATCCACTGACATTAAACTACACTTTTGTAATTACTTCTCATATATCTCAGACCATCATGGCCACACCACCATTAACATGGTCTATAAAAGCAAGGAGAGTGAAATACAGGTCTGGAAAACAGCACAAAGCCCTCAGTTTTGGAATAAACAAGATTTGGAAATGTACATATGTCAAATAATGACAGCTGTCAATGTCTTTGAAGATACTTCCTGATGGCTGAAATATGTAAAATTATTAAACAAATTTCAAACATTCCTATAATATACATCTCTTGGTTAATGTTCATTATGTATTCCAATTACCTTATTTTCTAGACTGATAAATGAGAACTAAAGATTAAATGAATAATTTGCAAAATCAAATTCAGTTCTAATTGGTTTCTATCAAGCATGACGCCTCTCAAACAAAGGCAAAAATGGCCCAATGACAAGAATAAAGTTCTCTTGTGAAGCTTCCTCATTCAACTAAACCTTAACTGTTTCAAGAGTTAATCACTTTACAGGAAAAGTTAGCTTTTCATTTTGCCCAGGTGTCAGCTATTTTTCTTATCTGGGTTATATTCACACATTTGACTCTTATGTGATGTTCTTATCATGCCAAGAATGCATTTACTAGGAAAGGATAATCAAGAATTCATTACTTTAATGTTTCTCAAGTTGTTAAATGACAAATTGTAATAGTTATGAGTTATTTTGTGACTACTGGTGACCTTTTATCTTTATATTTAACCTTCAGCTAATTTCCAGATAGTGGAAGCCAACAGAAATTCTGAGTGTAAAACCAGCAGGGACATTGTCCGCTTATTTAAAGATACATCTGGAACTATGTTGTGTGTGTTTCAGTGGGAGTGAAGGATTCTTGAAGCATTAATATTTGTCTATAATTTATTTTTAATTCCCCTGATCTTTTTCTCCCCCTAGAAAATCCTCAAGTTCAGAATAAGCTTTGTATATTCATGTCCAGTTTATGCTTGCTTTCCATAAATAAATTTATTAGTTATTATATTGGCACTAAACAGAAGCAGCTATGAAACACAAGTGAATCAATAAGTATCCATAAGAAGCAAAATTTGAATTCATTATGGCTGAAGATCACATCAGAAGTCTGCTCATCCAGTTAAAGACCATGTGACTAATCCAAACAAAATTACATAGCTCTCCTATTAATAGGCAACTACTAGGCTGCAAACAGCTCACAAATGATCTGAAAACCAAAAACCATTCATAAAGCAATTTGGCAAAGAGCTACAAATAATATATATATTTAGAGAAGTTCAGACAAACTCCATTGACAAATAAAAAGTGTAGCCTGAGTTCACCAGAGAAATTGTTAGAGCCAAGAAAATAATCTATCACAATTAGTTCCACTAGAGCACCTCTCAGTGATTAGAAATAAATAACTTTCTCATAAACATACACTCAGCAGATATCTAAATATGTTACTGATTAAAATGTACGTTTTGCATTTTATGTCATTGGAGATTTGTTCTACTCAGTCATATGGGGAATCATTAGGAATATGCACAGGGCACTGAAGTGGAACAAGGAGAGGAATTGCAGTGGAGCAGAAGGGCCTGGCTGCTGTGAGGGAGCTCAGCTCAGGCCCACACCCATTTCTGCCACACCACTTTGTACCTGGCAGGACATACCTGCAGTGACTAAAGAAAGATCCACTGTGCTGATCACAATAAAGGAATAAAACATCAGGCCAGCACAGAACTGTGGCTTTTATTAAGGGGAAGTGGCCACTGATCTGTTAATTGCAGCTCACATCACTGAGGGTGGCCAGGTTCCTTCCACTGCATTGTAGACAAGGGAAGCTCACAAGTGTTTCTCTTGAGCTGGAGGAAATGAAATTGAGCTACCTAGATAGATTTATCATTTGGATTATTTTTTCTTTTTTTGCAAGCCAAGTGCAAATTTCTACTTGAACACTAAGCAGATTTTTCTTTTATATCACATTAAAATTGAGCTATCTGTGCACATGCAATGTCAGATTTTGCTGTCCTTCAGAAATCACTCAGTATGATGGAGATCTGAGCCTGTGTGTTAAAATAAGCCAGTGTCCTCACTCTGCATTTGTCCTTAGTGCTATCTTCACTGTCCCACTAAATTTACTTCTAAAGAACATTGGGAAGGAGGCAGCATGAGAGCAACACAGGAGCAGACCAGAGGGGAAATTTAGAGAAGAGAAGAAAAAAGGATGACAGGAGCTAAACTGAACTTTTGGGAAACCATTATTAGCTCAGTGGAGTTTCATCTTTGCCTCCTCATGAAAAAAAGGGCTTCAAAATAATTCAAATATGCAAACCATAGTGGGTTTTTTCCCTAGGAAAAGAAAAAGGCAGGTTTTTTTTTTTTTTTCTTCAAAAGCAGAACAATTTCATTCAATGCAAAATAAAATGCATCACTTTGCTTCTGTTTTCCTTAGTTCTTCCATAGTGCTTATTAATTCTCTAAAGATAAAAAAAGTATGTCTAGCCTCTCAAACTACTCAGAGACTCTGAAAGAAGGGAAGGAGGGAGCAGCAATTTTCTTTCCCTAAGTGTAATATTCCCTTTCCTTTGCAACAAGCCCAGTGCTGGGCCTCTCTAACAAACGATTACAGAGAAGATGTTTTTCCTGGCCCTTCTCCACCCTCTATTGCTCTTGGTACCACTGAGTCAGTAAGGGATGATGCTGAACACCTCCCCTCCTGTTGTGCACGATGCCACCTGCGAGTTCCCAGTGTGTGCTGTTGGCCAAAGACAAGGCCACTGCAAAAATACCAGACAGACACTTGCCATGTCCTCACCTAAAAAGTACTGAGTTAATATGACATTTGAATGAAAGGTTA
Source organism: Polioptila caerulea (assembly GCA_013397295.1). Lineage (NCBI taxonomy): Eukaryota > Metazoa > Chordata > Aves > Passeriformes > Certhiidae > Polioptila > Polioptila caerulea. The sequence goes on along the minus strand of VYXF01008143.1, from coordinate 1,722,813 downwards.
CCCAATTGAAACAGGCAAATTTTTTTTCTCTCCAGTTTGAAAGAGGAGTCAGGATTTTAACTTTGGAACTCCATCTGTTCCAGAGGGGCAAGGAGAGATCCCCATGGACCCCCAATACTTGGGGAGGGGACACTCCCTGTGTGTGCTGGAGTCAAGCCCCATGGGACTGTCTGCAATTAGTGCTGCTTTTAGAATGTTACCATCCTCCTTGCTGAGACATCTCATCAAACATACATGGAAGGGACCTCTTATCTTCCAGCTTTCCCCCCACATTACGTTTAAACACAATAAAGGCTAATTTTAGCTCAAAAGCATTATGAAGGTTCACTGAATGGTGACCTAAGTGGAATGGAAAGTAAACTTTTGGCCATAAAACAGTGAAGTTCAGAAGCAATTAGTGTTTACTCTTGCCATCAGCATTTTGTGCATTGTTGCTGCTACACTGAATAGGTACAGGAAGAGCTTTGGGAATCCCATATGGCAGGCCATCTCCTCCAGGCCTTCAGGCTGATCTTCGCAGCTGCTCAGGCTTATGTTGGACAAGCCTGTCATTTCACACACCCAAGATAGACATTTTTTTACCCTCAAAGGTGACCTGCAAGTAAAAACAGAAAAAATGGCTTTGTGCCCATATTTCCTTGTTCATCCTAACTGAAAGGAACATGTGGGATCTTTACCCTATGTCAGTTTGTTTGCAGGCTGAGAAGGAAGGTTTTTCTCTACCTGCAGCAGGACAGGAGTCTGTAGAGATACCCAGAGAAATTAGAGAAATGTAGGAAGTACAAGTATTTCCTTGTGCAAGTACAAGATTCGGGGATTTGCTATTTCATGAAATGCAAATGACTGTGAATTAAGATTTAGAATAGTTGCCTATTGAACAAAAGTAGATAGAGGCAAAGCCATCATCACCCAGAAGCAGCACTCCTTTTGTTTTTTATAATTTCCTGCCTTGCCAAGATTTCTAAATACAGCACAAACAACAAATAAAATAATTACATTTAAAAAAATCATAATGGTATAGCCAAAATTGGTATTTTTCAGAAGGAAGAAGCAGAATTTTCTGCTATAACACAGACAATTATAAAAGATTGGGAAGCAAGGATAAGAGTAAACAGATGATAGATTTTCTAAACTACTCTTCAGAAGCTTATAGTACCTGATTAAGGGCCATTTCAAATGAAAGAAAACCTGCAAGTTTCTGGAAGAATTATCTGCTGTTCTCTGTGGTACCCAGAAAGACAAAGCATTGTGCAATCCTACCTTCCAGCTAACAGCAATTCCATGAACTCTACTCAGTTGACATGTGCCTGTCCCACTTTTCCCCTGCATTATGAATAATTCCCCCTTCCAGCCTCCTCTCTCTTTCTCCTCTTCACAACATTTCTCCTAGGTCTGACCTTATGGCAGAGGTTAAAGAACAGCAAGGCCAGCCTATGAATTAGAACAACTACAGCTGGGATATTCAAATGCATCCACGTGTGTGCCTGCTGGGTTTATGAAATTCTGTGGCAAAAAAAAATATTGATCTGAGCTCTGATGCAACAGAAGGCATTTATTTATTAATGCCAGAGGATGAAATTTTATCAAGCCTAAGTATTTTACACCCAAGCACTTTCATGGAGTATGGCACAGAAAATATCATACAGCACTGGATGAGTTCTATTAATATTGATAATACATTACTTTTTAAGGAGACAATGTTAATTGCAATAATGCATCTGCTGAAATTGTGAATGCTACAACTGATTCTCTAGAAGGTCATCTGCCTTGGGAGCATCCAAGACAGATCTTTGGTACTGCAATGAATTTCAGTACTGCACATACTGCTTCTCCCACAGCAGCATGGAACAGGCAGCTTTGCCTTTCAGAGGCTTAGTGTTCCTTGCTGAATAGGGAAGCAAGGATGCCATATACCATAAGCTTAAATGCCCATTGCCAGCTGAATTCAGAGTGTGTTTGAGAACATCAGTACTAACCATCCATGAGAGGAACTAAGGGCTGGGCCAGGAAAGCTAGTGGCATCATTGGTGGTGGAAGAAATACCACTCAGATACTGACAGCAGAAAAAAGGAAGCAGCAATAGTGAGAGTGCATTAAGACCTGGACAGAGTTGCAGTGCAGCTCTCCTCCTGCCAGGCTCCTCCCTGAAGAAAATATTAGAAATGTCAGAAATACCAAAGGAGATGAAGACCATTAATTCCCTCAGAAAGAGCACAGGCAAACTTTGTGCCGGTTCTCCAACTGGGGACAAAAGGCCCCCTTCTTCTCCTTTCCCCCTTCATCCCCTTCCCCATGAATCCTGGGTGGGATTCAGTGTGTGGTTACGAGGCTGGTCCTTGTCCCCAGCTCTGCACAGCTCCAGCTTGGCAGCAATCTTTGTGGTGAAAAAATCTGAAGAGATGGCAACTCCATTGCTTTATTCGGGGAAACATAAACATAATGTGTGTTCTGCAACTGAGAGAGGGTAGATGTGTCTGGTTTAGAAACATTTCCAAATGGTTGTCTGAACAGGTTCCTTGCTCTCAGGACAGCATTCTGTTCTCAGCTTGGACTAAAGAGATTGCACAGCCTGCGAATGATAGGACAGTGTCATGTTTTCTCTGCAGACATAACTGCTTCCTACTCAGCCTTTGCCTCAGAGGTACAATCATGGAAAGACAAAGAACTTGAGCCTCTCTACAGCTGCAGAGTGACAATGTTGAAACATAGTCTTGGCCCTTTCAAGTGACAGCTGTCTAATGAGAGCAAGGTCTTTTCTTCCCCTCACAAGAATTCAATATATTTTGTTGTGTAAGAGAGTAGAAATATAGAAAATGTACAGTACTTAATTCAGGGATAGTGGACATGACAGAAAAAACAGTAAGATAAATGTGAATCTCCTATCTACCTTCTACTAAAACAAGAATAAGGGAACAAGCAAGTGAAGTTGAAGTGCAATAAAGTTTAAAGTTAATAAATACTTTTTTGCCACATAACTTATAATTAAACTGTCAAGTCAGAACTGCAATAGGTCACTGAGACCAAGCACTTAGTATTCACAAAAAGATTAGACAAATGTGGCCCAGCTCTTTTCTCCATCCAAGGTGAATTTACACACTGAGGGTGACACTGTGCAGCTCCCTGATTTAGGGATGTCAGGCTCCAAAGCAAGTTAGAAATATGCCTGAACTGGGGTAAATTAAATCAGTAGTGCCCTGTCTCTGCTTGCTGCCACAAACTGCTTCAGGCCAGGAAGAAACTTCTACAGCAAACCTTTCAGTGAGTACTGGAAGAAGGCTTTGTGAAGCATCCTTCCAGCACTGAAATGCTCCAAAGATCTGGGTTCTCTGTCCTGGCTGCTGGGTGATGTCCCCGCTGTCACTTCAGTTCCCCATCCTCTGTTTTTCCCACCTGTAAGCAGAGGTGCCCTGAGATTTATGTGATAGGTGTTGTTGCTGTGTCACCCAAGACAGGACACGGTGCTGACACTTTCAGAAATGATACAAGGTGAAAACCGCTCATCTCCCTGAATATGGCAATCTCTACAGACCTGTGAAAAACAAGTGTAACTTGTAAGCCATAACATTTGTAAGTCACATGGTTTGCACTTTTTTGTGCTTTTTCAATTTCCTTTTTATCCATCCAAACCTCCAAAAATTAGTTTTCATGTAAAGCCTCCAAATTCAAGTACATTACTAGTCAGAGGTTCAGGATTCAGTTTCAAACTATGAGCTAACAGATATAACTACAAAGTCCTCACAGAATTAAACATCACATTAAGAAAACCCACACACAATTGAGTTGAGAGGCCAAAAATCTCATTCCACTTTAATATCAATCAAATAATTAATTGTAGCAATGCACAAAGTCTTTTAATGACATGTAGAAATAACTTATGCCCTTGAAATGTGTCTGAAGCAGAACTTAAATAGATCAATTATTTCAGTGATTCATCTCTGAGTTTTTTGGTTTTTTTTTTTTTGTAAGGCTAAACACATTTCTGTGTTATGATATCAAATGATTAAATAAGGTCTTCTGAGCAAGTCTAAATTAGGCAAAGTAGAAAAAAAATAGGGAATTACTTTTTATGATCTATCTTAGATTTATCTGTTCTTTCTTAAATACTTCCCGAAACTAGATTCTGTCAATGAAGAAAAGTACTCACTGATAAATTTAACATGATCTTCTTGCTATCTGTGTTTCCACAAGGAGTTTAGCATCCTTTTAAGGGGAAATGCAGGTCCTCAAAGGTAAGAAAGAAGTGCCTCATACACCTACACTGGCACGGGCTTCTGAAGCAAAGTGACAAATGGGCTCAGACTGGCTGCTTACTGGTTTACAAAGACAAAGATGAGTCCCTCTCCCATTCCCCCTCTATTTTCTCTATGTTTTTCAATCTACTTTCCGTCATCACAGTAACCAGTTCAACAAGTAATGCATAAACCCCCAAAGAACTGAAACAATGTTCAAGTTTTGTCCTGTTTTGTACTATATGGATCTATTTTAGTTGTCTTTCAAGGTTCATGAGTTTAATGGTCATTGGCCTTTTTAAATTTTTCCCCACAAAATCAGCTGTGCTACTTTACAGTTTTCACAGCCAGCAGCCCTCACAGCAAAGAATGTTTTGTGTGAGTTCACCAGGATGTAGGACAGGAGAGAGCACACAGTAGGGAAAAGCCTTTTTGCTACTAACATGGTGGCCAGTGATGTACAAGAACTGTTCTCAATAAGAGGGAATGTGGTGAGTGCACAAGTCACTGCCCTCATCTCAGAGTTCCCACTGACAGTGTTATCTGTTGCAGAATCCTGCAAAATACCCAAATTAAAGAGCTGGATGCATGAAACAATATACTCAGATATACAATATAGAGTGTGAAATTCTGCATTCATCTTGCCTCAATTTCAGCAGGTTATTAGAAGGCTACCTCCTTATCTGCCTTAGAGACCATGCCAAATTCCTGAAGCTTTCCCATCTCTGGGGCATATTTAGAAGAACTGTGACAAGGCTTGACTCCTTGCCAGTGCTAAGACAGGCAGTGATGGGAGAGGACAAGTGCTCTGTGCTCAAAGGCTTCACACTCCCATTGTAATAAATTGGACACTACCTACTGATGATTCAGCACAAATCCTGCTATTACACCAAATCTTGCAGTCTTGGGACAGAGAAACAACGTTGAGCCTAATCTAAAGTCATTGAAATGACTTCAGCTGACTTACTGGGCCAGTCTACTGGCCACATACAGTGTTTAGCAGAAGGAACAGCTTTTGGCTCCTGTATTGGCAGTCTATTACAGTAAACTAGCAAAACTAAGTACTGATTTCCCAGTTTAATTACTAAGATAGTGTTTACTATTTTAGACATAGATCTGTTACTTTTATCACACAGAGAAGTGAACTGAGTTGAACAGTAAAAATATGTGATTAAGCAATACAAAACAAGATGTCTCCAATATTAAAATTAACCAAAGTTACTGAGGCCTTGTTTTTTAAATACAGCACAACACAGCTGAAACCTGATGGCAGAAGGCAACATACTTGAGAGATACACAACGTGCAAAACTACACATTACATTCAATACATTTTCCCAAGGTTTAAAAGGAAGAGAAACTTTACTTCTATCAGATGCTCTTCAATTGTATGACAAATACAACTAATGCCCTGAAGATAAAGGAGAGCATTAGAGCACAGCAGAGAAATATGCTCAGCCTAGAAGGCTTAGCACAGAAAAAAAAAAAGACAAAAGAGCTGTAAAATTTCACTTCATATGGAATATTCCAAAACAGGTTTGAGACAAAAATAGGTCACAATTAAGAATGTGAAGTGAAAGAATACGAAGAAATTATATACAGGTATGAAAAATTATAAAGTTCTGGAATGATGCACAGCCACTATTAACCCTTCTTACACCTTTGTGCTGTTATTCCAACTACAACAAAAGTGACCATACTGTGTCTACTGGATTACCTGTATGGTTGAACAGCTGAAATACTTCACTACTGTTTCTGAAGTGCTTTTATATTTGTGTTTTATGAAACAGCAATATATTCCTGTCATTCCAGATACAAGAACAGCAATAAAAAGGTGCTACTGAAGATAACCAAGGGAACCTGAGTTACAGCCACAGTAAGGTCTGAGCTATCTTCCACCATTCATGTGCATCATGCTCTGAGGCAACAGTGACTGTTTAAAGCTCATTAAAGCATATATAAACATAGGGAGCTCCAGTATTCCCTAAGGGGGGCCACAGATCTACAGCAAGTCTGCTGAAAGGGGAGGTTTTCAAATGCTCAGAAAAAGTGTTTCTGTAGAAAGACAGGTTTTCTAGGCAGATATTTTAGCTCCCTCTAAGCTGGAAGATAGAGAAGGAGAAGGGACTTTATTGTTCTCCACAACTCCCTGAAAGGAGGTTGCAGTGAGGTGGGCGGTCTCTTCTCCCAAGAAAGGGGTAGGCAAGAGGAAATGGACTCAAGCTGTGCCAGTGGAGGCTTAGATTGAACATTAAGGAAAAATTCCTTCGCTGAATGGGTGATCAAACCTCGGAAAAGGCTGCCCAAGGAAGTGGGGGACTCATCATTTCTGCAGGGATTGAAAAGATATGGAGGTGTGGTGCTAAGAGGCGTGGTTCAGTGGTGGGTTTGTCAGAGCTAGATTAGCTGCTCAACTTAAAGGTATTTTCCAATCTGAATAATTCTATGATTCATGGTGAGTATCCCCTTCACATCAGAGTATGTTTCTATGTATTTATACCTTTAAACAAAACAGAATACTTTCCTTTCTACCTACATGTTAAACATCATACCATAATGCCTGTCACTGGATTTTCTGTTTGTTTCATATCACATCTCCATTGGATAGCAAACTCGCCTTAAAAGAAGATATATCTTTCAGAGACTTGTGAATTGACTGTTTTCACACTATATTCTGTAAATAACATTAATGCCCACGCTGGATGTCAGAATGCTGCTTCACAAACAGTCACCTTATTATTTGGAAGTGAGTTTAGGAGATAAAGTAATAATTTGCCCCTGCCTGGCCTAATAACCACACCTGGAAAGTATGATTTAACTTAAACATAAGTCACTCTCCTAGCAGAGCTCTCGTTTGACATGAGCAGATTGGCTGCTCTGTTTCCTCAATCTTTCTAGGCGATAGAAATGGAGCCAGAGCAGAAGGGTGCCAGGATATTATCTGGCCCCACAGAAAATCTAACTGTAGTTTTTAGCTTTTGAATACATAATCACCTATTTGAAGTGTTTCACAACTGAGATTTAAAAGAACAAATTGAATTTTTCCGCTTTATTCCATTCTGCACTGAACTTTATCTCTATATTTTCCTTTTAAGTGATTAGTTACTGCCACACATAGCAGGTAGGCTGAAATCCTTTTTCATCCCTGCTTAGTGTCTCCCTACAAGGCTTACTTCCAAAATGATTGAAGACAAGAGTTCAGAAACAACAGACACTGGCAGCCTGCCAGTCACATGCACCCACACAGATGCAAAGTTAAAAATACATCAATTCCTGCCTCATACAAGTGGGTGCACAGGATAGAGAGGGCTGAGGGAACAGATTGAGAGGGAGAAGTGTCTATTCACAAAGGGCAGTACACATGTATCTGTCAAGCAAAGGCCATGAGGAAAGAACGGCAGCTTCTGGTACTTCTGTGCTGTGGGTAGGATGCCTTAATCAAAACCTTTATTTTCTGGGGTTATTTATGCTTAGAAATTCGTACCTGGACTGGGAATGTCATCCATCTTTCTTTTTTTGTATAAAGGTCACAGAAAACTTCCAAAGAATAGTGGGGCACAGTAATAAGGGTAGGACATAAACAATTGCTGGTAGGAATATCTGGTTTCACCTGATCTTCTCGACAGAGATCAATGTGACAGACTTGTTTTCTGTGATCACCTGTATCTCTGCTGGGCCCAAATGGGTAGATTTTTTACTCTTCTTTCACTGGGACTAAGCTGTACCTCAAAGGAGGCACATTCCTTCTGCAGAATTCAAGTTGGATTCAAGTCCTAGATAGCCTAAACATTTTTACCAAAACCCCAAGGACTTCGCCTTAATTTTAGAGTCTTTGGGTTTTTCTTATTTGTTTGGTTTCAGTTTGATGGTTAACTTCTGCTTTGGATTCCCTAATTTGAGCAAGTCAGTTCTTTCTGGTTGCAAACAGTTCTGAGCACACATTCATCTGCAGTCTGAAAGGTGCTGCTTCCCAAGAGCCAGAGGTTCAGACTCAGTCAGTATCATACAGTCAGGAAAACATCTCCCCTGTTCTCTTAAACCTCTTTTCCAGGGTCTTGTTTTAAATCTCCTTTTAAGAGATGTTTATTCCAAACAAACAAACAGAACTTTTTCAACAGTTTGAAGCAGTGCAGTGTCAAGATTTTTCTCTATCCTATTGGAAGTACTTTGAATTGTGTACTGAACCCATTATCAAAATAGGCCTTGGAAATTAGCTGCACAGTTGTATCAAATGGATGGTGTTTTCCTGAATGCACCCTCCTGAGCAGGGGTAAATCTGCTGTAAAATGTTCTTAGGATTTGCTACACCAGGAGCTTCTCCCCAGACCCCAGGTCAGCAAAGTTGACAGTGCACCAGCTGAGCACTCTCAGGGCAGCAATTGTACAAACAGCCACAGAAAGGATGGGTTTAATTTCATGTTGTCCTAGGACCTGGTTTTGTACTCATAAGGTCAAGCCCCAGGAAAAGTGTGAGGCTTTGAGGCAAGCAAGGATTGGACAGGCAGGAGTTTGTAATATTAATAAACTAGATTCTGATTTCTAGTGTGAAGGGGGTAAATTATAAACTGATGGAGTTTCTCCACAAATGTGAATTCTATTAACATTAAAGCAACCATGGGCATATACAGAGGGGAAAATAGGTCTCTGGAGTTTGGTATTTTAACCATCAGTCATATAGTGTAATCAGTGGAAGAAAATAAATGGTATAGCAATAGCAACTCTAAAGGCAGATAGAGGACAGGAGAAATAAAATATTAAATAAGAACAGTCACTATGGAAACTGTTGGATTTTACTATTTTAATACCTGGATGCTTCAGAGGAGTGGCAATAAGGCATGGAGCCTTCTGCCTTTCGAGGAGGTATCAGTTCAAATTTTGCCCAAGCTGGGGGCAGTTGAAAGATCATTCCAATAACTGTTTATGTGAAATGAGACTTCACAGTTTCAGTTCATTTTCAAGAGTTAGTATCTATTCAAGAAATATCTCTACCATGCAACTATGCTTGTTAGAAGACTCAGCAGAAGGCCTAAAACCTGCTTGGGAAGGCAGCATTTTCTCACTGTTTTACAACTTCAAGGCTGGGATTTGAGGAGGTTTGTTTTGCTGCTGCTGTTAAGATGATGCCTGAGACACCCAGATTTCAATCTCTGGGCCTCACACTTAGCACATCATGACCAGCAAACCAAAAATGAAAGAAAAGCCTTCACTGTGTTTGCAAAATGGAGAGAGGATGAAGCTAATGAACTGCAGAAGAGAAACAAGATCTGAAACTAAAACTAACATATTCCTAAACTCGAGTGTTTATCTGGATTAGCTTGTTCAAGTTACAGTTCCCACCTCTTCTGTCCTGGCTCACATCCAGCATAGTCGAGGTAACAAATGCATTGGAGTGTCCATAAAAGGCAGAGACATTGTGGGAGGAATGATGGAAAAGCATTTTTATTCAATCATGTTCAGAGAATTCTGTTAAAGAGCTAAACTACATGAGATTTATTTAGTTTTTAAGAGTGGAGACATACAATAAAGGACTACTTGAACAATTATCTAGAAAAATGTCTCTCTAATATATTTTCAGTGACAAGTGAATTTCACACAAGTGAAATTCTTTCTAAAGGTATTCAAGGTATCCTACTTGTTTGTGCAGAGACTGAGAGGAAAAGTAACACTCCCTCCACTTCTTTCCCACTAGACATAGTGCAAGTCTGGACTGCTGCCTTGGTAGTCTTGCTACCAACTGCTACTGGATCCTGGAGAACATAAAGCAGATGGAACACACTACCAAAATGTGTTTTGCCAGCTAGTCAATCAGCAGAAAACATCCATGATACAGCCAGGTTTTTTAGGAAAAAAGATGCACAGAACAGCGTTAAAACTATTATTTGACAGAGCACAAAATGGCAGAGATGAGAAAACTGAAGTAACCTCACCTGATTGCTGTTCTGCACAAGTGATAGTCACAGAAAGGGACCCCATGTGCTCTTAAAAAAAGTTACTGCTGAAAACAGGCAGGTAAACTCACCATCCTCCCCATCTAACTTACCAGTTGTTCTTAATGATGATGTGAATATTTTCAGTGGCACCACTAATTTGTACTATATCCATGAAGTGCTATTATGAACACTGATACCAATTCAAACAAAATGACAAAAAGTTAGAAAGAAGAGTCTGTATGGAACAGTGCAATAACTCCAAACTGATCAATAACTTCTTGACAACTGTATTGCACACAGAAGCTTCACAGGGAGACCAAACTGCACTGAGACAGAAGATTGCAGGACAGCCCATATATCTGAATTCTAGATAGGCTACCAAAGCAAGATCCATAAAATGGGCTGAGCCTCTCAGGCCCTTCACAACTAGAAAAACACAGCATTAGGAAAAAATTACTACATTTTCACTCACTTACGGATCTGTGAAATATGTTGCATTAGCAGAAGTCAAGAATTCATTTAAAAGACAAAATGTAGCAGAAAAATCATGCAGTTGTTGGAACTAGTGAACCACAGGGAGAAGCCCATTAACCATCAGTCTGCATTAGATTAAAAGGTAAAATAGAGTTCCAGCACCAAATTCACTTAGGATTACAATTCCTTACAAATAATTTGGGTTCTTCTCTAAATAAATAAATATTTCAATAGATGGAATGTAGAGTCACTTTGCATTTAATGATACTGTTGGATCTGGTACACAAGAGCTCTACCCATAGCTTCAACTGCTCCCAATTTTCCAAGACACACAGCAGTACTTGCAAACAATGGGAAGGCAGCTTCACACCCTTATGCTTTGATTAAATAGCAATCATGTTATTTTGCTGGTTTTATCACTATGTATCATACATATCTATTATTTCAAAGAGAATTTAGTCTGCAAGAAACCCCAAATAGGACTTGGAGGAGAATAGGTGCAAGATTTCCAATCTCATTACCTTTTAACTGGAAAAACAAAAATCCCTTTTCAGTTAAATACCTTTTTGTTAAAAATTGTGCAAAAATATGAAACCCAAACTGTATTTCAGCTTTTTAAAATGCATGCTGAACCAAAGTGAGAAAAATTCTGATATTTTAAAATATTGCTTGCAATTAAAAAAAAAAAAAGATCACTCAGTAGCAAAGCAAATGGAACATTTGAAATTTAGCATCTTCAAACTATTCATTAGCCCAGAACAGTAATAAATATTTTTGTGCTTTCTGCACTGGCCTCCATTTTCTTTTAGAGTCAGAGCAAGTTTTACGAATGTGTTGTGCTCCAGAAAATGTATCATTTTTCTGTAAAACCCTGACATGATTCAGATGCCAAGTTTCTTTCTTGAGGTTCTTTTAATCTGCTCTCCAGGTTCTTATTTATGCTCTCCCTTAGATATGTGCGCCTCTTAGCAAAAAGCAAAATTTCCTATCATGTCCTGCCTGCGTTACAAAGTATTAAATTCATTTCTTATCACAACTATGTGTTAACTTAGGCATTAAAAATATTTCTGAAAAAGTGCTGTGAATTCCTTCTTTTTGTGCATCGAACTCCAAACCCACTGCATTTCTGTGGGCGTACAAGCAATTTAAATTTCAGCAATTTTGTGTTAGTCAGTATTACTTTTTATTTCAAAGTAGTGAGGAACTCAGCTAAAAATTATGATGGGCAAACTTCAAAGGCTTTGGAGTTTGAGTTTGGCTTGGCTGTTGACCCCTCTGCTGCTGGACATTACTTCAGAAGTAACATTTTCCATGGCATCAGAACAAGTTTTTTCTAAGACTGATAACTGCACAAATATCAGAGACATGGCAGTGACCCTGCCTTTGTACACCCATCTGTAGAAGGGCTGCAGAAGCCACAGGTGTTTGCCTGAATTCCAAAAGCCCAGCCAGGCTCACCAATATCCAGCCACTGCAGAACACACAGAAAAATGTGCTTCTGATTCCAGATTTTGCTACACACTTCTATAAATCAGGCTGGAGTGATTGAGGGTTTTCTTTTCCCTCCCCTCATCTGATACACTTGGCTATAGTACTGAAACACATGAAAATATTAGGTTTTTAATCTGCAGAGTGACTCCCACATTACCTGATTAAGAATGCCATAGCACAGCAGGAGATTATCATCATTTGTACCTTTCAATGAGGACTAAATGTTATAATCAGGAAATTTATACCACTGTAAAATCTTAAAAGCGTGGAAACAGAATTCAGTTTTTTGGTGGTGTGTGCATGAAAACAAGATGACAATGAGACAGCTACCTACAGCTCACCACTAATGAAAATGTAATAAAGTGCCTGTCTAAACTACAGGATAATGAAGTTAAGTATCAAATTAAAATGAGAAGGCTATAGCACAAAATTAATGACTTTTGTGTTGTCTCTGGTGAAGCATAGCTGTTTTCAGGTGTTTTATCAGAGGTGGTCATTTAAATGTGCTGTGGTTAGTCCATCACTTAGAGTTAGTTCTATTGACCTTTGGTGGGATATTAGACCCTAAGTTCCAAGCCCCCAGGTACGATTTCTGGAAGGGGCAGACATCCTCCACACTGTAGTAACACATAATTTTCTGTGAAGAAAGATCTGTATTCATTACATAATGTGTTCCAATAAGGCATTATTACTTAGACATACTGGCTCACTTAATTCAGACATGGTTTTGTTCAAAAGATGGAAACTAAAATAAATGAGTTGTCTGACAGAGAAGCTGAGCATGAGAGCAAGTTTGCCCACTAGAAATACCATTAGGGTTACTCTTAACTGAATGCAGAGACAGTGAACCAGCCCCTGTAAATCTCCAGCTGAACAAATCAGCAATGCATGTAAGAGAATTAAAAGCTTTTCATTCCTCTTTCTTTCAGGAAATGCTACAATTCTGTTCTTAAAGAACTTCAATGGACAGGAAAAATCCCAACTTTCTTCAAGTTTAGCAAAGGAAGATCATATTAAAAGTTTTCAGTGAATTCCCAGATTCTCTGGCTGTGCACAAGATTCAGGACACAAGGGCTTCTCACAGCTCACTTAGCCTGACATGCCACAGCTTCCTGAAGAATTTTGATTTAGTCCACAAATTATCAAGGAGAATTCTCTGAGCCAAAAACCAGAACAGAGAGAAAGGGAAATAGCTCTGCTCTCTTAAAGTGCCTTAGTTGAAGCTTCTGAAATGCTTCATGCAGTCATCTGCACAAATGTCCATATTTAGGAAAATGTGGTGGAATGAACTACTGGGACAGAATTATGGTCCTGAGGAAGTTGTAAAGAGAGATAAGCAGAAGGAGCAAGACTCACTTTTGGTGATTGACAGACACTTTTAACAGCTTGAGTCTTGATACGAGCACCTCAGCTAAATGCTTGTCACTCCCCATGCTTCAAAGGAATGACCTGTCTCAACCAGACTAATGCCCAGAATTGGAGAGAATTCAAGATAAAACTTACTCTTAGAGAAGTGCTTTTCATTGTCATTCTGTTGGTATATTATCAGCTAAAACTGGAAGTGTGTGGGAGGCCTGAATGCTGTCTTAGCTGAAGTAGAAACCTGAGGCACCAAGGCAGTAACCCACAATCCATAGCAGGGTTCCATCAGGGTGCAACACTCTGGGGATATTTCCCAAACTGTCCTCCTGAGAGTTCTTTTAGTTTCATTGTGGAAAGCATTTCAAGGAGAAAACTTACTCTTCTACAACTTGTATGTGGATTCCTATGACTGGACCTCTGGATTACCTTCAGACCTTACACAAAAATGTCAAGGGAAGTCACTGCAAGGCAGGAACCCCTCTGCTTCTATTGCCTTGTCTTCTGACCACACCAGAGAAGACTGTAATACACCAGGAGTTCATTTCCTGTCACTTACATCAATTCCTAAGTAGACAAACTCTTTTATGCTTGACATCAGAGACAGGTTAAGTGACTGCTTTGTTTATTCTTAGATATTAGAGGTATTTTTGGACCTAAATGTTTCTACAATCTGTGATTACATTTAGCAAGCCAAAGGCAGGTCTGGCAGCTTCTCACTGCAGTTTTGTAATCCTCTACAGTTGCTTTCTTCATCTTGCTGTTTTACTTGGTGCCATAATTATTTTCTCATTTTTAAATTCACCATTAATTTTAATTAGGCTCAGCTACACTCATTAGTTGAGCTAATCTATCTTCACTTTTAAACTCACACACACACGTATACACCAGTCTTCCTGCTGATGTAGTGTTAGATTGGAAAGTTTTATGCAGAGAGGAAGACCCACATATGTAATGAAATAAGAGGGCTTATAACTGCAGCTGGTTGGGGATTTTTTAATTAAGCTTTTCCTATCCAAAAAAGCCAATTAGTTGGGATTGAAAGATTTCACAGACCTACATCCTGTTTAATAAAATTTTAATCTGAAGTTTTCTCAGGTGAAAAGTAGAGAATAGTCACTAGCTAATACAAATCAAACCTAGAGGTCAAATCTCATCTACAACAGAGGAAGGATTGAGCATGCTGCATTTGGTTATAAGAACAGCCCTGAGTCTACAAACGCCAGCCTCACAATTCCCTCACTATGAAGCTCCTCAAGTGGTCTCCTTTTCATTAGGTATTCTGGATTTCATTCAGCACTAGGGCAAAAACTTCAAATCTATGAATTTTTTCATGTCGCTGAAAGTCTGGTTCTGAGTTATCCATCTGTTTTCTTCTATAGTTATACTTTTATAGACTAAGCAAGTAGATAAAATATATTATTATTATGACTATTTTTATTTTCTGGGATCTCTTGCTCAGAGATTTCAAGTGGTGCTTCAATATCTGAATACGCCATAAAGTTTAGCAAGGAAGTTCTGACTTTATCTGCATCCTGCGTATAAAAACAAATATTCTTGTTTAACTAACAACGTGATCAATGCCAATTAACCACTTCACAAGCTGCTGAATCAGACAATATTGTCCGTGGATTGCATCAGTCCATTGTTTACCCTTCTACTTTGCTACTTCAGCTTCTCCCCAAGCCACAACAATTCTTTTATGCTTGCACAGTCCCTGTTAGACTTTCCTATTTACAATATTGTGTGAAGAAGCAAGGTATGGCCAAGGTGGACCATATTCACATTATGTTATCATCCAGTATCCTAACAGTTGTTTGTACCAGATGTTTCAGAAGATGATAAAAGACCCTCCAGGAAGCAGATGTGAAACAATCTGCTCTGCCTAACTCACATGCAGAACTATATCCATAAGTTCATCTATATTTTCAGAGCTTGAAAAAAGGGCATATTTCCAGTATCATAATTTATTCACATGTAGGCTCACCAGCCATATCCTGTGAGTGTTTTTCTTTACAACCTTTTCTCCCAGCTGTTTCCAATGTCCATTCCAAGAACTTACTTTACTTACAAACATCTTTTCAGATATTCAGAAGAATATGCAAGTATTCTTGCATAAAAAAGGTTTAAGAAGCTTTAAATTGTTCTTTTTAACTTTTCTCAAAGATAAGAGATTTTCTCAAACAAAAATTATTATATTCTTTGGAAAAACAAAGGAGAGGCAAATTTGTGTGATTGTTTTCACTATTATAGTGAAAACTCAAACTAACAGGTCATCTTCAGGTCTTACTCTTCTGAGTGAATCAGGGAAGCTGCATGAATTAAACATTTTCATAAATGTTACTGTTTACAGTGATTGCTTGTTTCCCCTTCTGTGGCCTCCACTACTGAGGACATAATTCTCTAGGAATTGGTACAGTTGGAATTCATCATTGCCTATTCTCTTTGGTTAGGAAGGAAATACCTGGATGGCATCTGAATTTTTTGAGGAGTGCAGGACTCACATATTCATGCATTCAATTTTATTAACATCTCCAGAGGGTAAGACAAAACAGAATTTACTTTTCATTTATAGTCTGTTTTAGGTCTTCTATGTTTTCAAGTTTATCTCAGGCTTCCTCTTTTTCTCTTAGATTATTTGGAGCAGATCCAAGACGGCTTGAACATGAGTTTTGGCACAGAGATTTTTGGTTGAGAGACAATTTAGATGTGTTTTTTGTGCCCTTGTATTTGTATGTCTATGAATTATAATACAGATATTGGTACAATTGTGTCCCCAAGCTTTAAAATGATTGCCCACTTTCACAGAGTCACAAATACAGAAAAAGAAAAATACATCAGTCAGCTTTTTCTAGCACCCAAATCCATCTCTCTGTTGCAGATTTACATTTATTTGTAGAGACCCTCAGAACTGGCCAAGAAGGGAGGAGTGAGCAGAGAGTGCATTATGAACACCGAGAAAAATGTCAGCATTTCAACCTTAGACCATATTCTGTTGTCATGACAACATGACGTAAAGTGTTTTCTTAAAGAGAAAGATTGCAATGTAAATGAAAAAGAAAAACTCAGTTTATTGAGCAAATTCAGATGATGTTCTTATGAGGCTGTGACATGGATTATAACACGTCATCTGTTATCGTGAAGAGATTTTTTAAGAATCCCATACAGAACAAATGTTCACGTCACAGAAATGGCGTTGTATAAAAAACCCCATTTATCATTACAAATGAAGTTTACAAACTAGACTTAAACAAATAATCAAAATAATTTCATATGTTTTCTGCCAGCTATTCAGAAAACATATTATGGTTTACTCACTCACTTTCTATGTAAGCTGCTGATTTAAAGCAGCTTGATTTTTTACACAACACCAAAGATCTGTTAAGTGCTGTAGAAACACTTAATGTGCCACTGGCCTCCAACATTGTAATTGCAGTGGTCAAAAGGTAGAAAAAGGGAATATCATTATCCCATTTCAAAGCAGGAGCAGAGGCACAGGGCATGTGAAGCCAGAGGCCCAAAAATCAGATGAAAAGCTTCCAACCGTGTTGGGAATTACATCAAGATTGCTGCAGCCTGGCTATGCAGTTTACAATGTCATTCTCATCTGTTCACACAAAGAGAGAAATTGGTGACTATTTTCCTTCAAACATTTACTGAGGTTTACAGTTATTAAAGCTTTCATCACTTACAGAAAATGTTAAAATTCTTGTCACTGCTTGGAAGTGTGACTCATGTGTGCCCCAGGGCAGGCACCGGAACAGAACGGCAGCGACAGAAACACCGAGGCGGCGCTGGCGGCCCTTGCTCACTGGCCATTAAAATGAATAGAATTACATCTCCCACAGCAGCAAAAGAGAGAGTATATTTATGCCAATCTAAGTGACCTTGTATCACTTGGATGGAGCTGGAGAATTTCTCCACGTACCTCTAACCTCCAAAAAACCCCAACAAAAATCTGAGCAAAAATGAGCTTTGTTTCCTTCTTGCCAGTGCAGTCTGCTGAAAAATAAATAAATTAATAACTAATGAATTTGAAAACTTGGATTTGAAATTTTGCTTGACAGCTCTTAAACATAATGGTTCTTCAAGAATAAATAGAGAAATATGCCCCTAGTTTGCCTCCTGCTTCTGCAAACAGGGGTCTTGGCAGCCAAAAGTTCATCTTACCTAGAGCTGACCGCTAGAATTGTGTGCCCTGGCCTTTGGTATTACAGTGATTTATGGTAGTTTCTGGGAGTCAGAGGGTCCCAGAAGGGTGGGAAACACTGGGAACTGCCTGCAGGCAATGCCTTTACACAGATTGAAGGAGTACAGCATCTTACAGGGCCAAGTCTCAATGCTTTAAATAAGATGCAGAATTCAGATCTGAAGTCCCTCAGAAAAGGAGGGCTGAATTCAGCTCTGTTAAAAATGGGTGGTAAGAGCAATTTACTGGAAAAGTCCATTCTAAGAAGATACTACAGCAATTCTGGTATAAAAGATGACTTGTCTTGTTAAAAGCTTACAAGCTATTTGTCATATCAATGCTCTGTTCCCTACAATGTCAGGTTCTGGAAAGCTGTGAACTCCCAGGTAATGAAACAACTCAGTGTGTGCTAAGAAAAGTATCTTGTATGCAGAATTATGGCTTTGCATCTGATTCTAGAAGGTGGTAATTATGGTGTCCCTGTCTCTTTCAAAAATATGTCTGTGAGTTCTCTGTTATGTGAGATATGAATAAAATGGGATATTGAGACTCCTGTGAGTCACCTTTCCCTTTTCAGTGAAGGGAACTGCCAGTGAAGCACATTGGGACTGCTGCCCACCCTGAAAAAAGAGAGAATGAGCTTGGAAATACCCCCTAGATTTCACCAAAGGGAATTTGCATCAAAGCTGCCTGTGTGTCAGATGTGGCTGGTTCTAGACCTCTCAGCCTGGAAATCTTCCTGGGTGATACCCTCCCCAAAGGTCTGGAATAACACTGCATTAGCTCTGGCACTGCCAAGACTTCTCTAGTAGATTTTAGCAGGAAGCCTGCTGGGCAGAATGATCTCTGTACATCAGCAAAGAAAATCACAGGTCATTTCTTAATCTTCTTCTGTCCACCAATATGGCCTTAACCCAGTTTTGATTTTGTCCCCCAGTTCTCTTCCTGAGTAAAAAGGGACCTATTCACTTTCTTCTACACATTGATTACCTTATGCTATGGGGATTATAAATTCCTTTATGTGGAAATATTGCTTCACCCATGTTTGCAGCAGCCCACAGAGACTCGGGGACGGGTGGAGTCAGTATAAGAATAATACAATATAATAATAATCATGTAAAGTGAGTCTCCCTACACACTACTGGGGCTAAAAAAAATTATTCTAAGAAATCCCAGAAAATTCTTATTCAATGATACATAACTTGCATGAGTTTGGTATCCAATATCTGATGTTTCAAAAGCAAGTTTTCATGCTACTTCCTCTTTAGAGGATTTGGGAGGGAACATAATTCAGGGATCATTGCTGTGGCCTACCCATGGTTTTTGACCTAGAAACAAGATTGCAGAGTAAGAACCTGCTCCTCCATCTGGTACATTCACTAATGACCCTCCCCACAAGAGCAATTCTGTTAACTGAACTGAATCTGTAACATTATTGTCATGGCGGGCCCCTGTAGGTGGTCCTCTAGATCACATCAAATGCATCCTGAGTTTGAGATGCAAGTGTGAGGTTAGATGAAGCTGGCAGGTAGAAAAACACATCTTTGTATTCGTAAATTCAGCCAATTTGATCAGAACTTGCTGAGAAACAACCCCATGACACCATTTTAGAAAGAAAAAGAGATAGAAAACACAAATTCACTATCCTATTTACTAGAGGTTTGAACTTTTAAACATAACTGTGAGAAAAATAAGAGAGAACACAAAATAGACTCAAAATTATCATCTTATCTCTATGTTCACACCTGTGGCTTTGTTGACACAAGGCTACATTACAAGAGATTATCGAAGTGGGAGCTAACCTTCATATCTTTGTAGCACCAAGTGAATGTCAAAGTCATCATCACAAGCACAGCAGATCCTATTTGCTCGGTTAACTGCATCAGTAACACCTTTTCAATGTATGTCTCTGAAATACACTTTGTGAGAAGGAAGATTGCTCATTGGAACAGCAAAGGAAGAAGCACGGAGATACTTTGCCAGAAATAGATAACTTGAGTTATGCCATTGAGATCAATGGAAATTCAGAGAAAAGCCTGAATAAGAAGTATGGGATTTGACCCTAAATCAACTTACACAATTTTCAACAAATTGAGTTTTTACAATCTGGTGGAAGCTCTAATTATGTTGTCATAAAAATCTCAGCACTGTTGAAATCTTATTTCTGAAGCTCTCAAAGAGGCCTCTCTAAAGGATTTTCTTTCCCATTTTGTTCTGATAATGGACAATATACGAGGTGTCAGATTAGAGAGAGCAATCTGGGACATGCTCCTTCCATCACCTCTCTGACAAATGAAGCCAATAAACAATGGCTGGGTTTTATTAAGTCAGGTTAAGGACCAAAGTCGCAAGCTCCAACTCTTCACTTAGACAAAGTTCCCAGAGATAAGGACAATTTAAAGTATGTGTTTCACACAGTGGTGAAAGTCTCCCCTCTCCAAAGATGAAACATGGTTTTAAATGTCTTAATTCACAAGGCACTGTAAATAAGAGTTTAAAGACAGACACCACAAATATCAGACTTCCCTGTGTACCAGAACCATATAGAGCTTTAGGAAGACAGTGCAGAAAATTTCAGGGAGAAAAGAAAATTTTTTCACAAGTTCAATGAGAACAGATGTTTTATAGAAATAGTTCAGATTTAGCAAACTTCTGCCAAAGTCCTGGGAGTTTCCATGAGAAACCCACGGATGTCCTGGCAGCTCACTTGCTGCCTTTTGGCAAAACCGGCCTTCCCAGGCTGCTGCTGGGGACAGCCCCTGGACACAACACCTGAAGAACATCTTCCAATTGATGGCCTCCAGCTGCCATGGCCTTGGGTGGGCACAATGAGGATCACAGGGTTCGGCAAGGAGGCCCAGAGGGCAAGGTAGGGAGGGCCCTCAGGGCAAGTGGGTACCCTGCTTCAATTATGAGCAGGATTATGTTTCCAATTCAAACACTTCAGTGTGCTCAGCCTTCCAGTGAAATGGAAACTCTTGCTTAAACACATCTGTTCGAAGCCTGCTGATGTAAGTCAGGTCTCTAACATTTAAATTACCACAAAATCTTTATTTCTAGTACTTACACCTGTGGCATCAAATACACCACATTTAGAGCAACACAGCCTAAACGTAAAACCCATATGGAAGAGGTAACAATGGATGGGTGTTGACTGGTCCCCCCAAAAGCTGGCATTACTGTTCCATCAGCAGCCAGGAAATAATTCCTTTCCAAGACTTGTTTAATTTATGAAAAACATTGATGTTCAAATGAAATATTTTATTCTATGATTTTTCTTCAATTTTTTTCTTTTCTTTTTTTTTTT
>VYXF01008143.1:1659351-1700664 GCA_013397295.1 Polioptila caerulea | reverse complement strand
TATTATATTATATTATATTATTTATATGGCCTGCAATGATCAAACACAAAAGAACTCATAGAATGCCCAAGTCCTGTCTAGTAGGGCTCGCCGTGTGCCCCAGCAGTGCCTGCTCCTGGGCAAAGGGTGAGTGTCACCACCACATCTTATTCCCAATTGCATACAGCACCAACAGTGCTGGAGATGTACCAGACATCCTGCCAGGCAGGATCAGGGGCTGTCCAAGGACTGCAGCCTCTCCCAGCAAGGAGAAAGGCTGGGCAAAGCTTTCCTTCTCTATGGGTAACTCCATCTCCTCCACTTTCCTCCTGAATGACTAAGCAGCCACTTGGGCACACCATATGCATGCACTTGGACCTGATGATGACTCTCTGGAACACAAATCCTGCTCATCTTTTAAGTGCTACCATTTCACAATGTGCCAACATACTTTATTTTTGGTAATAGCTCTTCATCTAACACAGTAAGACAAGTGTACTCGCTCAGTCCCCTGATACTCTTTAAATAACATTCTTGGCGAGGACTGTCCTTTGCCAGGAGCAGCAGGCTCACCCCCCTGGTTAGAGGCCAGGCTCCTGGGGTGTTGTGCACAGGGTCCCATTGCTGCACCAGCTCCACGGCAGGGTGGGGGGCAGAAGCCAACCAAGCTGCTCTGCCCCCTGGCATGCACTGAGGAGTGAGAGGCCCATGAGATCCATTCCTTTAGGAGGGGCTCAGTGCAGCAGGGGCCTCCCCTCCGTGCTCAAAACCACATCATGAGGTCCATGCAGACCCTGAGCACTATTTCCACACTCCTGTTCCCCAGCAGCCTCCTCTTGCCTGTGTACCTCCTAACACAGGGTTTGCCCTTTTTATTACAGTTCAGTCCAAAACAAATGTGAAACTCCTCAGTATGTTTGAATTGTGCTCAGCATTTTTGTCATGTGGCAAGGCAGCTGCTCCCTGGCAGTCTCCTTATCTACAGCAGAGATGCTGTAGATAAGCAATATTCTGCTTACCTGTGATAAGCAGCGTATTCAGGCCATAACAAAGCCCATTTTATAAGAGATTTTTCAATGTTGACATATCTAACAAATAAATTAAATCTAAATTAAAAAATTAAAGTAACATTTATACTTCAACAATGAATCTAATAATATATAAACACATAATGCCTACATAGATTTCATATCATTTATGGATTGCTCTTTGAGCTTTTTTATTTTGGAAGTGATAATATGTTTAGCTTTGTCCTGTGTTTGTAACTAATGTATGTAGCCTGAGCTCTACCACCAGATCTAATATGGTTTTTTTACAAATTGGATGAATAAAATGTAATCAACCAGACTCTCAATAAAGTCCCACCCTTTCTAGAAAACACCCTTTACTCTGGGTAGAGAGGAACTCATCAAAATTATGAAACATAAATCTTAGCTCCTTCAGGAATGAAAAATAAACCCCTCCACCTGTAGAAACTCTCTATAGGAAAATGCACAGATCAGGTTTCCACAATTAACATACATTCTTCAGCAGTAAGGAGTGGACATTCTCAAAAGCTGGAAATGACACATTCTCTTTCCTCACTTTTTATAGAAACTTCTCTACTTCAAATGTTAAATTGATCCTTTTTTTTTTCTTTTTTTTTTCCGTGAAAATGTCAGTGGAAAACTTCATGTGCACAAGTAGAGTCAGAGAAAGGAGGGGAATGAGTTAGCCAAGTCTCCAAAATCTGTTTATTCTGGATGATTCTGATCCTGGAGGATTTGGACAGAAACTCAGTTACCCAGATTAGGAGAGCAACTGGACCTCAGAAGGAACGTTGAAGTCAGGGCAGACTTGTGCAGTCCCTCTGAAATGGGCAGGCTCAACACAGCCTGTCAGCAGCAGCAGCTTTTCCCAGCAAATAAACATCCCCCAAACTACCCAGAGATGAAAACCACACCAGTTAAATAAGCTAAGGCTTATTAATACATCTATAGAGCAAGGCAGCATGGAAAACGTGTTGCTTTTGTCTGGTAATTAAGAAAAGCAGTTTGTGTGACTCCAGTGGATTATCAGGGAATGTAAGTCCAGCCCTTTCAAATGTCAACATTGTTCTGCCACCCCCACGTGTTTTAACAAAGTCACAGTGTAAAAAAGGACTAATTAGTATGTTATGAAAAGGCAGACATCCAAAGATGATATGTGAGGCATTTCTGTACAAGAACCTGTAATTAATTACTTAATGCTGGAGTTCAGATAGGTGTATTGAAAAAAATAAGATTAACCTGCCTGCTTACAAATCTTTTAGGGGTCATTATTAATACTGTTTTTGTTATTTTGACTGACATTTCTTTTTCTCTTAATTGCATTGTAATTTTGCTCTTAGGAAAAAGGAACCATGTGGAATGTTTTCTTGAAAATTTTCAAAGTATTTTCTAATTCTTTCCCCTTCACAACACATCACTTGCTCTGTAAGCCTTTTCATAACACAGAAATGAAAAACAGCAAAGATATAAAAGTATTCATAATCCAACACAATATTCAGGTAATGTGTTTAATTAATGTGAACAAATTTATCATTTTATTCTGGTTATCAAGATAGTTTGAGCAACATAGGATTTTCACCAAGCATGAAATTCGTGCCGTGGCCTACAGAGCTCTGCTAGAAACTTTTGATGCTTTTTTGCACTCCCTGTTACTCTACAGATCTATTTCCATGTGTGTATGCTGATTTATACATACACTTACTAGAATGATGAAGTTGCAACTGGTATCACAAGAGCATTTACATACTGCTTAAACTAATTATTTGGACATAAATGAAAAATCGTGCTTTAAAAAGGAAAATAGCATTGCCAGAGTTTCTAATGTGAAGAAAGTACAGTTAAATTGAACAATTTCCTATCACATCCTGTCCCAATAACCTGTCCCAGTCTTCTGAAATATTAATAAAAGAATAATTATTGCCATTTATGGTCAAAATGAAATGCTGTTAATGGCATATTATTTTATAGCAGTTGCTAGTATTTTCCCTTAGCAATTGCCCATTTATTTGACTTGCACTTGGCACCAGCTTGTTATTGCCCTCAGTATTACGAGATGGGCATATTTAAAGAGGAAAAGAAATGTCATTAGCATCAAGATTAATCATAGAAACATGGATTTTTAGAATAAAAAGAGAAAAACATTTTTTGGGGGGAAAATGTGCTGTCTAACCCTACATCTGAGATGTTCTTTAACCAGATCAGCATTGGATATAGAACCCCATTTGCTGAACAGATTTCACAGGCAGCTCATGACAATCCTGCCTGGACTCTCTCCCCAGCTGGATTCCCAAGCCACCAGCCAGCAGGGAAGAATCTCTGTGGAGATTCTCTGCCAGTGGCAAAATGATGCTGAACTCCCAGCAAGACATACAGGTGTCACAGTGCACTGGCTGGAGCAGACACCAAAGGAAGACATCCCTGTTCCCTTTGCCTTGGATTTTGTTCTTTCACTGGTAGCTCAGTTCCAGCCCTACTGGGAGCTGCACTGGTTACCCACCAAGGTTTTCAGGAGATGCTGGGACCCATTCCCTCAGATAAAAATGTAACTATGGGACCAAATGAAAAGGGAAGTGAGGTAAACACACAGTGATATCTCTTTGCTTATAAGCATTTTGCTGGAATTAAAACTAAAAATGCTCCCCATCCAAAGAAAAAAAACTAACTTGAAATTTTTAAAACTGTTAGGTATTGCTGGGCCTGTTTTTATCTCAGTCCTCAAGCCTTGATACTTTTTGAATATTTCTTAAGATTATATACAGGAAAAAATATTACATTAATAGACATCCATCTAGCTAAACTTTTAAATTACTTCCTCTAAGAGTAGTCATAGAATTTTTGCTACTAAAAGAACAGGGAAATATAAACTATATGTGTTTCCTCACAATAGTCTAATTGTAGCATTTGTGCAATAATTCCCAGAAAAATAGTCTGTCATTACATGTGACCATGTAAAAAGCATGCATTGAACACATTATTATAAACCAAGACATTACTATTTTCTTTTTGGCTTTTTTCTTGTGTTTCCTCACACTAGAAACAGAAAAAAAATATCACAATGATCCTTAGGATCTGCTTTAAAACCAGACAGCACCTTCATGCTCTTCACCAATGTAAGATTTGTAACCCACAGCTAACAGAGGTGCATGAAGGATGCAGGGACTGTCAGGAAATCCCACCCTGCATCCCTCAGAGAAAATGTTTGCCTGTACATGGGTCAATATACACAGATGATTCCTCCTGTACAGGATAAGCTTAGAAGAGAGAACATTTCTTGTTTAAACAGACAAGCTATAGAGCAACACCATCATTTTCTCTCTTCTCTCATAGAATGAAGATGCAGACAAGAGTGGATTTTCTCCAGGGTAATCTCCACAGCATGGCTTTGCAAATACAGATTTCTAAGAGTAATATACACTCCTCACTCAGGAGAGTGGTTTCAGCAAGGCTCTGTGACTTCATCTTCATCGCCTCACAACTCAGTAGCACATTGCAAGTAACAAGCCCATCAGTTTTCGATATCATGCAGGTTCACTCCAACATCCCTTCCTAATTTTTAATGCATCCTGCCCTTGAGCACAGCTATTTGCTATTACAGGTAAGGCTGCACAAGCATATGGTGAGTGGAGGCCCAGTGAGCTGGAACACCCTGTTTCAACTGATATTCTGCAGAACTGTTTGGCTGTAGGAGCTCAGCAATATATTTTGATAGGCTTGACTATGCAGCTATAGATCTAGTTTGCTTCCTGCTTGGATATTGTTCATGCTTCAGTTATCACACACAAAATTAGTGATAAGCAATATTAAGCAGAGCACTCTGTATCACAGCTCTGCCCAAGAGGGCTGATAACAGGTCCCAGTCTCTTTATGCTTTTTGCCTTTACAGGAACCTGAGTGACTGCTTCCCTGGGAAGCAGAAGGCAATAAGTATTCTGAGCTTTATGTTAATGCACTGTCTGTCACATCCCTCTTGCACCTCTACCAGGAGCTTTCAAAGTCTTGGTGGAAATTCTAAAATGGAATACCTTTTTGCTAGTGCTTTTCCAATAAGGCTGCTATGATGCAGAAATAACTAGTAAGGATATTCTAGCAGCTTGCTATGCATAAAAAATGCATGATCTTGAAAACACGACTGCTGATAGCAATTAGCATGTATTTGTATGTGTAACTGCATTCTTACCTGGTTATTGCAGTATACAGAAATAAGCTTTCAGCCAGATGTGTTACAAACCCACAGAATTCTTAATTTAATGCATGTCCAGCCCAGTAAGAACAGCAAAGAATCACATACTGCTATCCCATTTTTATAGCACATTTATAGCTCACTCTCAGGAGCCTAAATCCTGGATTTTCTTCCCTTGCTCCATTCTATCAGAAGCTGATTTTACTAGAAAATATTTAATAATATATTTCTCATATTGTTTGAGTATGTTATTTCCAGACTTAGAGGTTTTTTGCTTTCAAATTTTATTCTTGTGACCTGATATTTTCCTTAAAATATCCAGAGGTTATACATGTCCCCACACTGTCCACCCTACATTGCTGGTGCCTCTTTATGAACCTCAGCACACAAGCCCTTTTCCTGTAAACAGGCTGCCCTTCCTGCCAGATTATTCAAGATCACATTAATAAAACCCTGAATTGAAACAGTACATGCAGAGAACTGCAAGAAGACATGGATCATTGCCCCTTGGCCAATAAAAGTACACAAAATGATTCCAAATTTCCCCAAGTGCCACAGCAGATGACAAAGGCTTTCCTGTTCTTACACCTTGTGTCTTTGACACTCTTGTACATTTTGGCTCTAGGCCCAATACTCCAAAGCTTCATGTATTATTTGCTGTCATTCCTTAGTATTCTACTCTTCACTTCTGGATATCCACTACCAGAGTCCAAACCTTTTATTTGGAAGGATTTGCTTTCAGCTCTTAAATTATTGGACATTTTGGAGGGGAAAAATCTAATGCATGTTGAGATAAGAGACTGAAGATAAGGAATCAAAGATAAGGAACCACAGGAGAACAACACTCTTTGTATCACTCTGGCATAGACATATTTTATAACATTGAAGAGAGTATCTGATTAAGATCAATAAGGTAAAAGAATCTTTACGTTACCTACACTTAAACTCACAGCATGATGTGGTAAACCAATTTTTACAGTCCTAAAGGAGCCCCTTTTTCCAAATCCCTACCCTCAACAAAACAATAACATCAAATGGAAACATTTCCAGTGGTTGCTTTGCATTGGAGCACATCTGCCCTGTTGCAAATGAACAAAGAACCCCAGTCATTTTTTGGTGCACCTCTCTCTATCCAGCAAATTACAAAAGTGCTGAATTCACTTGAGACGTAGAACAAGAGTCTCAGTAGATGCAGGTATGTTGACTTACCATAAACAAAGGTCTAGCTCCTGCTAAGAAATGAAAACCATCCAAATCATTCAAATGTACTCTCTAACTCTCATAAAAACATTTGGCATCATCTGACTGATAAATATGCTAATTAAGTTTGATTGTTCTATTTTATCCTAAAAATTGTCTGGAAAACCCAGAGGATATTTTGTTTGGCATCAAGAGAACAGCAGACTCACGTGAATGCCAGACTCTTGTGTGATTGGTTGTCCTGTCCCAGAGCCTCAGGAATCCACATTAGCACCACAGCACAATTTTGAATTCCTGTACAAGGAAAAATGGACAAAACATTCACATGTTGGATTTACCTACTTCAACTTTGTTTTTACATGCTGTAGCAGTCTCCTTAGCATTTAAATAAGGCAGTGTGCTAGGTGGGCTATTAAAACAATGTGCTTAGTTAAGAAGCAGAAGTATAAAGTGAATAACCACTCAGATCTGCCATATGGCTTAATAAAATGAAACAATTAAAAAAAATCTCAAACACATACCACCACCCACCACTCCCCCCAAAAAAAGAAGAATAAAAAATTTTTGGAAGGGTCAATATTGCTCGTGAATTCTTTTTTAAGTTTTGGCCACTTGGTAAGCAAGAACCCTCTAATTTTCATCTGGATTAGCACTGCTTCCCAGATGAGAGAGGTGCATAGCCACTTTTCTGAAACCCACGCAGGAATAATGAAGAGCACCAGGCTCTGGGGGTGTGCAGTCTATTGGTCTATTGCCTCATGAAGGCCCCTGAGGTTTCTTAAAAAGATTCTGATGGGATTAAACAAGGGCAACGTATCCCATGTAGTTTGAAAGATACATCAAACAAACCACAGAGACCATGAATCTGAAAGGCAGCTGACAAATCTAGAAGAGAAGTAGAATTTGCTAAAGTTCCAAAGGATGATTTATATGTCAGATTACTGACTATATTTCAGAAGCTGTCATTTCTAGGAACATCAGTTGGACATACAATTATTTATTACTACTCCTACTGAGCCCCACAGATATTAGGAGGTATGTGCAGACATTACAGTCAGCAGCCAAAAAGAGACAGAAAGAAGGGAAATAGGAGAAACACCTTCCTCAATCCCCTTTCAACTTGGCCTTGAACATTTTTCCAGGTGTGGGGCCTCCACAGCTTCTCTGGATGCCCTGTGCTGGGGCCTCACCAAGCTCAGAGCAAAGCATTTCTTTATAATAGCTAATCTAAACCCTCCTCTTTCAGTTTAAAGCCACTCTCCCCTGTCCTATCATTCTGCTCTTCTGTAAGCTGCCACAACTCTGTAAAAACCACTCTTTGCTCAGTTGATTTTGGACCTTTAAAAACAAGAAAAAGGTTTTCTGGACTAGAGGTAACTCAAACCTCCAAAGTCCACCTTCTGTTCCATTAGCAATTCCACTTGCTGGGGTTTAATTCAATTTTCATTTTGTCCCAAGTCCTAAATATGCCAATTCCTTGTCGAGGGGGTAATCAAGCAATCAAAAAAGGGGACTCCTCCACTGATGTCTACTGAGAGAGTTGCAGCTAGAAAGCAGGGTCACCCTTTTGTTATGGGGCTGGGGCTTTTTGGCAGGTGGGTGTGAGGGTGACGCTTATGGCAGCACCCTCTTCCAACCCACATCTGGTGTTCAACCCACTCCTTTTGAAGTTAAGATGAGCAGGAAACACAGCTCTTGGTGAGAGCAGGAGCAAAGAGCTTTGATTGAGATGTGGTTCTACATACACAGACTAACACAGGAACAGAATTCAGTGGGACCTCGATCACACATGTGTTGAAAAACAGTACATGTTACTGTAAATAAATGGCACAGACTGCTGGGTCCTAATAATGACTTTCCACTCACTGCCTTCAGGTTCAAAATACACCACACTCCAGGTGTTGCTCACAGAATTGTGCCCAATGTTCCTTAGTGAGGTTCGAAATTCATATCCATTTCATTTGTGGTGACTAAGATATCTTTTTCTTACTTTAATTGCTTTAAATTTGAGATATAATTTTGGCTAGTTTCTAGCGGGATCCTTGGTGAGCAAGGCATTCACACCCAGATTTTAAATTATCCTAAGGATTTTATAGTATGCAATCCACTGATTTTAGCAGATGATAGGTGCTTGCTATCAATCTTCTGCCAAACCTCACATATCCACAGGACATTGATACATAACACGGATGCACAGCAGCTTTAACAGCGAGGTTGTTGCTGTATCAGTCTAAGACACGAGCAAAGCGAGGTCCAAAGGCAGATATTGTACTGTTATTACCCCAGGTGGTACCCCCGAGGGGGGAGAAAATTTAAGTTTTCAGGTATATATGGCATTCTTTAGCTCTCTTCTTCAGGGACACTGGTTCCAAGTACAAGAAGCTATGTGCAAACCTTATTTCTAGCCATTACAATTAACTAAGTTAAATATATGGCCTCTTTCAACAAACCCTGCCTTGAACGTTCTTTCAGCTTAAAAAATGGGATCTTTCTCTTCTTCAGTGCCGTAATATTTAACACAGGAAGAGATTATTAGTTTGTGTGCTGCCTTATAAATTATGCTAAACTGACTGGATTAATGCCTTCTGGTAATATTCATTGGCCATGGTGCCTTGTTATCCTAAAGCCTGTGTGCTGAAAAGAGCAACCAAAGAATCACAACAACTGCTGTAAATATCTACCCGGTGCATGGAGCACAAAACAATGGGGCAGGTAAAGGCAATCCAATCTGGCTTTATTTGGTCCTGCAATATAGTAGTTATGATCAATGGTGGTTATGAAGAATATATTGGATGTAGATTTCCTACGAATGAATAAAACTCTGTAGCCTTCATAATAACTAATATTCCCATTTCATTAGTCTTTGCTAATCATCACCAAAAAGTAAATCGCACTGTTCCAAAAATCTAAAGCCTGTGCATTTCCAGCTGCATCAACATGCTTTTAAATATTTTTAATTGAAAGTAACTGATAGAAGGTAATGCAGCATTCATCTTGCTGTGGATGACACAAGGAATACAGTGTAATGTTTTAAGAAATGTTTTATTTAAAGACAGACTTGAAAAGCCTGTGTGAGTAATTGCCAGTTTGTCAGCTGAATCACTTTATCCTTTGGAGGAGCTTTTTGTCATTATATTAGATGATTCCCAATTTCAGTGCAAGCCAATTTATAGGATAAATGCACCTCAGTGTCATGCATTCCATTCTTGAATACTAAAATATTATTGGGGGCTTGTTTTTACAAAATTGTTATCCTTCCTATCTTTACAGACATGTTACCAAATTACATATGCATTGAAAACCTGTGGTTTTATGGGAAAAAGAACAAAGACCTCCCTTCTTTTTCATACATTTGGAAAAAAAAAAGTCTACTCATTATCTTCTTAGTATGAGAAAATATTTATGTATAGTGTAGCAAAGTTTAATCCCGCCTGAGAATTTTTATTTATCTTAATGGAACTGTCTGAATAGAAGAGCTGGCAGAACTGGACCCCTTGTGCTCAGAATACAGTATTTACACATGAGATACTACACTTGCACACTGCCAAAAAGTACTGTATGAACAGCATGTCTAATCTTTGTAAATCAATGCAGGACTATTTTGTGTTTTTAAAATGCTTACGCTCCTTTGAAGGAGAAAGACATTCTGGTTATGTTTAAGATTGACACATATTAATCCTCAAAATGTGGCACAAACCCATGTATTTTTAAATTCTAGAATAAAATAATCTCAAGGATCTTGTTTGAGTTCTTTGGTTTAAATGAGCAGAAATGCAGAAGATTTACTGCATCAATTAAAATTCTACAAACTATATTCCTTGTCAAACTATTTTAATCTGTTTATATCTGGATTGTTCACCTATCTATGTACAGAAATAAAATGTGTGTGAGACTGACTTGCACAGATATCTGAAGGAGAAACTGCATCTTGTATTTTATGTAGGGGGGAAGCAGTTGGGAGATGAGCAAGAAATATATGAATCATCTTGTGGCTACAATCTATATCCAACTTCCTCCTCACAGGAAATAAAGTTACCTGACAATTTAGCCAGTAGAGTGGGTTTCTGACAACTTTGCATAAAGTTTGTTTGAAGAACCCTCATATTTTTAAATCTCTGTAAGAACATTTTTGCTAAATATATCCCAAGCATTTGATCTGAACAAAATTAAAACTGGAGAATTAAAAAAAAATTACCAAAAAAGTCACATTTTTGCAATGAAAGCATTAGCTTGCAAATCAGAGCTATAGTTTGAAACAAAACTTCAGCAACGCTGCCATCTGGGTCTGATTAATTTGGTCACTGTTTCTACAATCAGCACAAAAGCTTTCACACACACCACCCCTTACTTTACCTTCCTGCTTTTAAATTCACAGGGCTTTGATTTTTAGAAGTCCTTAACTAAAAACTTCCTTTCCCATATTCTTTGGGTGGCACCCACTGAGCTGATGAATGAGCAGCTTTTCCCACCTTCACGTTCTCAAAGGATCAGGGAAACAGAACAGGTATTTTGGCACAAGCTGTGCTTTGACCCTCACACCTGTGCTTTGCTCTCCCCCAAGAGGCGCTGCCTTGGCTGCCAGGAGCAGCTTCCCCAGGCTCACATGGCCACTGAGAACCAGGACAACGCCATTCCCCTGGAGGTTTGAGCTCTCCCAGGTGAGTCTCTAAGGACTGTGCCTCTGTTTTTCATTTTGTGCACAGCCAAGAGCCAGGGTAGCTCAGGCAGGATCCCTTCCAGGGTCAAGGGCATGGCTTCACTGGGATTTCCATTCTTGCAAATTACTATTGTTTTCTACATTGCATATCTATTTTAACTACATTTTCATTTTTGCTATCACAGTTTTATGCAGTCTTTGATACAAGGACAGACAAATGTCACTGAAGGAATACCTGCACAAGCAATCCGGTTTTCTTAGCAAAATGAACCTGCAGGTTGGCTCTGGAGGCTAAGAATGGAATATCTCTCCCATGCCAATCTCTCTGACACAGCTTGTGACAGATTCTGCCCAATGATTTTTAGGTGTTTCCTTATTATCAAGGAATTAATTTCCCATGACTCCATGTTTACATTAGACACAGAAATACTGTATCTGTATTTAGGGAAGTTGAATTTTTCAACCTGAAAAGAGGCCAAACCCTGTTTACAAATGCACTAAAATCTTCTTTCAAAAGATGTTATGTGCTTTTGAAAACAGGACTCTTCAGTTAGAAATAGATTTGTATGTAAAAGAAAACAAAGCCTGAAAAATTTTAACTTGAGGGCCTAGAGTTCTGATATCCTCAGAAAAAGAGCAAGGCTTGATCAAAGACAGGAATTGAAGGAGTCCCTGGTTCTCTCTCTTTAGGAAGAAAAGCAAGAAGAGAAAAGTAAAAACAGCCGAGCAGCACACGCTCTCACTTTCAGTCAAATGGAATACTTTAATGAAGCAAATGGGGGAAAAGTGTTGAAAAACATTGTTCTGCATTTTTAAGGCCCCCCTTCCAACTATTACATTTAATAAATTCTTTAACAATTAGATCTTTTTTAAAAAAGAAAAATCCCCATGAATCAAGAGCTGTGTAACCAAAGTTTCTGCTAAAAAAGCATTTTTGATAATGTTCAAATGCTCACTTCTTCCTTGGGTTGAGAGCAGGCATACTAAACAAGCTTTTTCAGTCATTCCTCTGAATTTCTGTTTGTCAGCTCAGTTCTGGACTTATGCTGACAACAGCAATATTGTTACATTTCTACCTAGTGTAGGATCCAGCTGCAAACATCAAATGAATATTGATTTTCTTTTTACAGCTGGGAAAGCTTTAACAGACACAGCAGTAGTAATTCTTGGTAGATAAACCTGAATTTGGGACCCAAAGTACTGTTGTGTTACCATTGTCAGTGCTGCTGGGAATGGGAACAGGAGAGGAGCTGAACAGGCAAGTGATTCACAATATTCATTCCTGTGCATACATGGATTGAAATAATTTGAGTGGCAACAAAAGTGAAATCTTCTTCAGAGAGTTCCCACATCCCAAAAACTGACCAGAATGATGGTTGGCAGGCAGATCTATCTAGTAGGAGCAAATGTGAACTGGAAGTAGGCTGCAGATCAGATAAATGCATTTCCATTGACTGATTATCTCCATCTTAAAAAAATTTAAGTAATTCAAAACAGACCCAGAAATTCTGGTCATACCAGTACATCATAAAAAAAAAAGTTTTTATTCTTTGTGGTTTGTGAAAGAAAGTCTGGATTCCCACATAACCTTATTTTTGTCTTGTATCTAAAGAAATTCCCCAAATACTTTGTTTTTCAAGAGAAATTAAAAACCAACTCCTTAAGGATGCTCTTTATTACTAATCCCATTATCTCAGTGTTTTTTGCTTAGTGAGGAAAACCAATGAAAGTTAAAGGTAACACATCTGAGTCGTCTACCACAGGTCTGTAATGAATTTCACACAATACTCCACAAATATCACCTGATGATTCATGACAGAATCATGAATCTACACATTTCTAGGAGTAAGGCACCTGTCTTCTGCAAGATTGTTAAGAGCAAAGTTAAGATTTTTCTCCCAAGCCAAATTCATACATTTTTGTATTCCAGACTCTTCCTTCTTTAGCCTTCTCAAGCCTTTCTCACTCACCTTTTCTCACACTCGATGCAAAACTTTACAACTGAGGTCAACTTTAGATCACAAGGGAATCAGCCTCTTCTTCAGAGAACAGCTCTGCTACTTAATCAAACCAGCCACAGGTAACAAGGAAAGTGTTTAGGTGGCTCATTTACCTAAAGGGTTGTCCAGGTAATCAGGACTCATAACTCAACTGCTGATAATTTTGAACAAGTTTAAAATTAGGCATCTCTCAACAGGTGCTGTAAGGCTTTGTCAATCTCAACACATAAAATGTGTGTAGAATTTAGCAAAGCTTTTTTTCTATAGCCCTTTAAATTTTTAATGCTAATAAACTTAAAATAATAGATTGAAAACTAATTACTTAATTTTATTTTCGATAAAGGACAAGTCAATTTTCTAGGGACAAAAAGACACTACAAAAAATGAGCTGAAAAACATTTATTTTAGAAGATAAGAGGTTCATCAAGTTTAATTTCTTGATTGGCCCTGGCTGACAACCCTGCCAAGCCTTCCAGGACATTTCTCTGACCTCTTTAAGATATTGCACTGAATATTCTAAAAATCAAATGGAAGAAATCCCCAGCTAGAAGCACTCCAAAACTTTTATTTCCTCCCAGCCACAGACATTGTTTAATGGATCTGTAGGCAGATTTACACAAATGTTTTAGGCAGCACAGCTCTGCTGTGTACCAGGCCTCCACAGACTTTTTATGCAACTCCTTGGGGATGTGTGTTCTTTTGTTCCATCTGGTCTCAGCTCCAGAGAGGAGCTACACAAGAACTCTTTGGTTCTGAGACTTGCCCAGCTCCTTGTAGGGAGCACAAAAGAAGAAAAATCAGAAAGCTGAGATTGTAGGGGGAAAGAAGAAATAGAGGTAAGTGAAGGAATAAGGATATGTATGCTTGAAAATATTGTAGCTTTACTGATTTAAAAAGGAATGGTAATTGTTGCTAATGACTTGATGTGACATGCTGGAACAAAGTATGTGAAATGTCCCCCGATGTCACATAACCAAATTGCCATTTAGTCACACAAGCAGCCCTATTTTCAGAGGAACTGTGCAATTTCATTCCTCACTCAGTTGCATTTACAGGTACTGAGTCATACAAATGATGACATGAAATACATAATACATTGTTATCACTCTTAGTATAAAGCTGCAGACTGATGTTGGAAGTTGAACAAATAAAATGTAATAAAGAGTATATGTGCAAAACTCTGCAAATTAGCCCCCTAGTTCTTATCTATAGCACTTCACAAATATTTTGAGATACTGGAATGGAAGACATATTTTTATTATTAAAATGCTAGGATGAATAACAGTGAAAATGTACTAGGAAATGTACTGTAAAGCAGTATCTCTGTGACTGAAGCACTGTCTAGCACTGAAACAAGCTGGGATTGCACTGTAGCACTGCTCCACCCAGGTAGAGAGCACCAGGCTGGACCTTTTGCATTGGGTTTTACATGAAAAAAATAATGTCTTCTGACTTCCTGGCACGTCTCTGCATCAGCATAACCTACTGTGGTTTTAGTGGACTGACAGATCTCGAGTTTTTTTCTTAGTTTATTGCTCAGAAGCACAGTTTGGGTCTATATCATCCCTAACTGAGTGTCTTTCAACATGGGTAGAGTATATCCATCCATCCAAACAGTGTTTGAGATTTAAATCTTGTTTTACTTTGCTATGAGAGTATGGGAAATCCAGGAGAGGAAACAAAAGCAAGGAAGGTCCCTCAGTATTTGACTGTCACTGACCAGTACAACACAAGTGGGTCAAGACACATTCTGTAAATTTAGCCATATATATATATCCCTTTTTGCACTACCTTTGTCATTCTGCCCATTCAGATAATGAAAGGAATACTGCTATGATAATAACCACATATTTGTCACTGAAAAACAGGGAAGATTTCAATGGCTGCAGAGAACAGCTCCCATTGCTGACTTCAGCACAAACCAATGACCTTCAACAGCCTCAGCAGAGTCAGGATGAGATTTTGACCTTACCATAATATTCAAAACCAAACAGTAATGTTTCCCAAGCAATGTTTTTACTCATAAATTTAATCTCTTTCCTACTTACAGAAATAATCCATGAGTTTCACTGCATCTGTTTTTCTGAGGATGTGATGGTAAGACCAAGCCTCAGTGCTTTAGCAGGTCACTGCTTTTCTCCATCAGCAGCACTGCTGAGAACAGCCCAGGCCACCAACTGCAGGGCCAGCAAGGGGCTGGGAGTGAATGAGAAACCTCTTCTGTCTCCTGTCTCTTCCCTAAGTGCCAGAAAATGGCATCAAACACAGATGCTCCTAACAAAAGTCTGTGGTTTGGGATTTAGCTGTTGCTGTCCCATTAAAGAAAATGGTGTTCATATAGTTAGTGGTCTCTGTCAGTAACAACACCTGAACACACAGGCATTATTGTAAATTACTTGGGAAAAAAATTAATTCTCTTTCTAATAAAAAATTAAATTGCAATTACCAGTCATTTTCATTTAAGGAACCAACTGTTCCTATTTGCAGTAAGATCGCATTATTGTAATTTTGAAATTATATTGGAAGGTCAAATGTGAGAATTTGAAGTGTAACCTTGCAGATGCTCCCACAGATGTCAAAACAACCCTTCATTGTTTGAATTCTCATGAAATCTATGAACCCCATCATCTTCAGGTCCCACCCAGAATCCCAGAAATTACTATCTTCTTTAGGTTTCCACCATAAGAAAAAGTATTTCATCTTAAAAGCACTAAAATCTGGTTTAGGGAAAATGAAGAAAAATATACAAATGAACCCTGGTTTGTTCTTTCTTAAAGAGTCAGTTCAGTCCTGGTGGTTACTTTCCACTGGGGCTTCAAGCAGTAGAGATTGGATAGAAAAAAATTTACTTTTAATACAGAAAGGCCTCCAAAAGCCCAGCAAACACTGATCAACTGCCACTCAGGAAGTCTGAATATTGACAATTTCAAATTATGTGACACTAAAGACAAATAATATTTCTGTATATTTAGATAGATAGGTTTTAGTACCACAGAAGGGGCCAGATGTAATATCCAGTATGCAGGATTTTGGCCAATGAAATCTTTAGTCTGCAAGGAATTTCAGGATTTGAACCTTTGGAGGGTCCAAAATGGAGCAAATACAAGCAAGGAAAAAAGATTTTAAAATATCAGTCAATAATACCAAAACAAGTTACCCAAATTTTAGTGAAAACACTTAATTTTAAGCTGCTGACATTCTTAATTAAAAAAAAACAAACTGGTTTTGAAGCTGAGCTATTCACTTTGTATGCATTCAATGAAGAAATCAAAAGGTCAGCATCAGAATGGTATTTTAAAAACTTAGATTTTGACAAGATGTCAAATTTCCCCCTGGGCTTTTGTGTCCATTGACACTGATGATGTACTTCAAATGTCTCCTGCATATTCCAATGTTCTGAAAATGTTTTTTTCTACCTGTAATTTTGAGCATGACAATTGTGTATTTTAGTTGCTATTTTATTCCTTAGGACCAGGAATAAAGACTTGTAGTTCTGTACATTCCAGTTCTGTTAAGCAGCAGAACTATTTTAATGGTAAAGATTTCACTGTCATTAACTGTGTAGGGTGGGAGATGCCCTCCAAGACTTAATCTAAAACCAGAACTTCCCTTCCTTAAATCAAAGATTCTAAACAGAATTTGTTAGCCCCCCCAGATGCAGGTGCAGGTCATTAATCTGACACTTTTAATTAAACCTGACAATTAAACCTGACATTAATCTAGCAACTGCTTCATTCATTTTCTGTGGATTCTGATATATTCTGGCAATGCCATTGCTTTACCACATACAAGTCCAGTGAGTACAAGTGGCAAACAACCAACATATGTTGCAGTTATTGTTTAATTATAATACTTAGAGAATAATTAAAATGCTATTCCCACTTGATAATTTTTTTTCCTGTCATCTGACATTAAATGTCCCAGGGCCCTGGTCTTTAGCCACTCAGAGAGGATGTGGTTTGTGTGCCTTTGCATTCTTACCTGTGAGTCTTCTGTGAACTGTGTTATCAATAGCAACAATATTAATAGAATTAATTTTTAAAAATTGGAAAACTGGTCATTTGAAGAACGGACTTTAAAGGCTGATCTCAGAGAATAGCAGTAAAATTGGGGCAACAGAGTCAAGGTAGTAAAGGCAGAATTTAACTCCTGAAAGGCTATTTATTCATAGCTGCCTTTCTTTCTCCTATAAATCCACATGATGTTGGTCACAGTCCAGTTCAAGCTTGTCATTATTTCTTTGTCTCATGAATTCTTTAATTTGGATTAATGCTAAGCATTGCTGCCAGCACAAAGGACAGTAATAATGTAGTTAATGTACGCAGAAAACAGAATTGAGGCAAAGAAGGAAGTTTTACTGGCCTGTCTGTTTCCAGTTTATCACATTACCAAGCTGTTAAAGGTTGCCCTAAGCACTGGATACTCTGGCTCTTATTTAATCAGGAGAAGCGGTATCACACAACTCCTTTTGCTCCCATCACTTATACGATAAAAATAAGACCAAAAAAAAAGAAGAAAGAAAGGAAAAAACAAATTCACTATGTAGAGGTGGGGCAACTAGGAGTTGAAAAGACTGAAGAGGAAGGCATTTTATTAGGGAATATAAATGAGTTTATTAAAGGTCAAAGGCAGACACAACAAATGCTGGTAGCATGCCCTGTGGAGAAAGAAGCAAGGGGCTTTGACTGAGGAAAAACTGGTGCACAAGAGAATCCCAGCTGAGTGAAATCATTATTTTCTAATGACATGGAAATTTTGGTCAAAAACTTCTTGGTCAGACATGGTCAAAGAAGGAAACAATATCTCTGTAATGACAATGAAGGCTCCAGTGTTTGGGTCAAATCACTGCCCTGGGGAAAGGAGACACTGTGAAACCTGTTTTTCTAGACTAATGCTCAAATTTAAAAGAAAGAATTTCAAATACTACATCAGAAGAAGCAATAAACTGATGTCACATGAGTTGAATCACAGGAAAATCACTAAGATGAGGAAACTGTAATCATATAATTAAGAGAATGCCTAATTAGCGCATTTCATGAATAACAAGGCATGTCTGCAATGACAGCCCAAGGGAAAAGACATCTCCTGACACGAGGGCAGCCACTGCTCACTGATGCATGGATGGCCATATGCTAAATGGGGCAAAGCCACAGAAGGAGCTTAGGTGAGCGACAGCTTCTCTCCCAACATTGTTATCTTCCAGTCAGCAGCAGCACAGCAAGAGCACCCTGTGATCTGTTATCAAAAAATCAGAAGGAAAAGGTACCACCTTCCCAGTGAGAGCTGAGCTCTGTCCTTGCCTACAGCTAGGCAGGACTGCTGAGGTGCAGCCACAGGCTATGGCCAGATGTAAATTCAAGGGCCAAAGAGTAGCACAAAAAGCAGACTATAGGATCATGTACATCCAGCATGCACAGGGTCTGATACAACTCTCCCTTTAACCTTTATTCCACTGATGAGGCACAGCGTGACACGTGCAGTGTCTCTGTAGGTGTTAAAAGACTGATTACATCAATATGCTACATTAATGTGGTTTGTGATGGAAGGAGGTTAATAAGAGGTAGCAATGTTGGGAAGTTGCTGGGAAGGAGACTCATATTTTTCAATGGACAAGTAATTTTATTTCATTTTGAGAAGATGTGGAAATTAATGATGGAAAAGACCTTTTCCTTTGATGAGAAGCAAAGGATGTACATTCCTGACCAGTAAAATTGAAATGAGCTGAAGCATTTCTTTCTGGATCAGCTGAAATGGACATGCAAATGTAACTCTGGAATTTTGTTTGCAGAACCGTAGCCTCCAAAATATACCAATGACTGATTACAATTTAACCCAATATTTTATTTCTCAGGAACTGCCAGACTGAGAATGGGATACTATGATAGAAACTTTACATCCGTTTTATCTCTCTCTGACAGCAGAAATGTTCATTTGAGTTTTAAATTATTTTCTAAAGACAGACAAAAAGCCACCCACCAGAACAAAAGCCACAACCACAATTAGATCAAGAATTTCATTGTTCTCCTACCCACCAGAAATCTCCTGAATTTGAGCTTTTCACTGGACCTTGATGATAACAGGAACACTTGTGATAAACTAAGACAAGCCTAAAATTCAGATGTCTCCTGAGACTGAAAATCAAATTCATTACTAGATCTTGACTATTCAGAGTTCACTTCTCTTGGGAAAACTTTCCTGACCACCTAAAGTAATCAGTCATTGCATGCATACACATTTAAGTACTCTAGAGTACCAGGAAATGAGTGCTGAAGGGACACACAAAGTTCACCTACACACCACTGATGTTATGTCTCAAACCCTTTTTCAGCCTCATCCAGGGAAGGATTTTACAATTCCTGCCATTTGATGCTACTCATTGCTAGTAATGGAATAAAACCACACACACTTAGGAAAGGTTAAGTTTAATATTTTGGTATATGCCCCAACCAGTCAGAAATCATTAACTCATTTGCTCATGAATACTTCTCTGCTGTGAGCTCTATTTTAAACCCCTCTGCATAAGGACTTATTTTTAGTTCTGCTTTATTTCTGTGGAGAGTATAATAAGCAGAACATTTTATCTCCTGTTCATAAAGGAGATATAAATCATCCTATTCTAAAAAGGTGGAGCACTTTTAGCTCTAGTTCTTTTGCAATCAATTTGATCTAGCCTAAAAAAGAGGCCTCATCCTGCTCCCAAACTGGCTTTCCTTATCTAACTCAGAGCATCAGAACCATTCAGCAATCTGCTTGCAGTAGAAGAAATTAGGGTATTTTTCTACTCTAATTATTGTTCTTCCATAGAAAATAGGAGAATTGATACAAAAAGGCAGGAGTGGCATCATATTTGAGTAACCCACTTGCAATGAGATCATCTGTCACTCCTCACTCCCAGTCCCTGGAACTAGATGGGCCTTAGGGTCCCTTCCAACCCAGACAATTCCAGGGTTCTCTGAGTCTGTGACCCAGCTCACTCCAACAGATCCCTCGGGCTCGGTTTTTCTCCAGGCCTTATGCCCATCTGCTCCTACAAGCATTCAAGGGACACCAAGAAATTACTCTGGACATTCAAAATAGAGCTCCTTGCTGAACTTGGATCTGCAGAGCCTCAGACTGACCAATAAATATCAATCATGGCAGTTTCATGAGAAAATTTCATTCTCCACTGAGTGTGACTGGAATAATTAATGTGGCCTTCAGTGCTTTCAAAATGAGGCTAATCAATTACTTATTGCCATCAACAACAGAAAATCATCTTGTGGCAGCCAGTGCCTACATCAGAGATAAATTCTGAAATTTACATTTGTTTTTATTTTGACATTGATTGCACTTAAGCATGTTAATTATCAGAATAATGCGGGTTTTTTACATAAAAGAAGGCAGAGAGTATCAAGATTTGTGGGGAGAAAAAGCTCTGGAAGAAGCAATAGCCATTTGATAGAATGCACAATTTTTTCAGAAAAATTACTGAAGTAGAGGGCTCCCTTTATATAATTATAAAATTATTGTTGATATGACTGATTTAATTTGAATAGCATTCCCTGGGGAAATATACTGTGCTATCAACTTGAAATGATTATGATTATTTGGCCTTCAGCAGCAGTGGGATAAGTCAGCAGTAGAGCTGGATGGCAGTATGCCCACAGCTACACCTAATGAAATGGAGCACATCTGTGGCTCTGACAGGAGGAAATACCAGGGAATGAGCTCATCTCACAGCAACTCATTCCACGCCTGATGCCAGCAGAGTCTCCAAGCACCCACAGGCAATACCTCAAGGCCCTTACTCAGCTTTTACTCAGAACTGGGGGAATTTTGATCACAGAGTGAAAACCAAGAGGGGCAGATGTTATGCTAAAAAGTATTAATATAAAGAGGTGGCTGACTCTTGTCCTTCTTCATTTTGGCAGAAGATGCTGAGAGGGGTCTTCCATGAGCTGGACTGCAAGAGCATGAGGTGGCCCTCAGTAAATCATTTCTCCTTACAGAAATAATGAAATTTGAAAACTAATATTTTTGTGTAAGTTAAATGGAGTGGAGCTTCATCAAACAGGCAATAACTGCTTTATTTTGAGCAGTTTTCCTAAGATCAGCAGGCTAATTTTATACTCTGCAACATTTGTGGGGGAAGCCTTAGCAATGTCTTCCTCTGACATGAGACAGGAACAGCCCCAGAGAACTGGTTCTTGGAGGACTTCTGCTCCACTGAACAAGTCCTCTGTGGCAACTTAGAATAATATGGGTTTTTAAATTGCATTGACAGGTTGCACAATGTTTCTCTGCTGCTCTTGACTACCAATCTAGCAAGCAGATGAAAAGGCAAACCTCTGCCTTTGTCAGCTTTGCTGGCACTCAGCTGAGGGAGATCAAAGCAGGCGCTTTGAAGGAAAGAGAGTGAGGACACAGCCAAATGGTGGTTTGAGACAAAGGAGCAGCCTGCTTGAGGTCAGAGATGGAAGGAAAAAGCCTGATAGAGAAAGGAAAAAAGAATCTAAACATATGTTGAGCAGGAATACACAATTTGCCATCCTTCTCCATGGAGACTAAGCTAGACTCTGCTTTCACAATTCATTTGGACTGCAAGAGTGAAGAGTTGCCTGTCCAGAGGCTCTGGACCATTGCTGCCCTTGATTTTGTTATGGCAGCAAACTGGGGAGCAGCAAGACCTCCCTGTTGGCTGCTGTCTCTATACAATGCAAGTTCCTTAGAGGAAAAGAAAATAATGCCAGGAGAAGTAAATAGCTTGCTTTCCCTGTAAAAGCAGAATAGTGTTCTGACCACAGTAAGCAGTTTTTCCTCCTTCCATGCAAGGCAAAAGAGCTCTGTGCAAAAAAAATCCCCTCTGTCATAGGATAAAAGCTATACATAGTCTAAGAATGAATTAAGCTTCCTGGGGACCTTTCCCTGGGACATAAAATGATGTATTCAGCTTCTGCTGGACCTGTGCTGGGGCCAGTTTCCCTGGGACTCCTAGGAAGCATCCAGACCCAATACATTAGCTGCTTATTGTTCAGATTTCCATTTTCAGAAATCTAGTTCCCAGTTATCCTCTCCTGGAATGAGAGACACGATGCAAAGCACAAAACATAA
Organism: Polioptila caerulea; assembly: GCA_013397295.1. Taxonomy (NCBI): domain Eukaryota; kingdom Metazoa; phylum Chordata; class Aves; order Passeriformes; family Certhiidae; genus Polioptila; species Polioptila caerulea. Next base: position 1,678,530 of record VYXF01008143.1, on the reverse strand, counting down.
TTGGGATGAGTAGAGCAATCCAATTACAATGAGAAATCTGCCTGAGAGGGAACAAAACCCAAGAAATTAAGAAAATTATAAAAAAGGTGAAAACCTAAAATATTCTCATAAAATAATTTTGATTTTTCTGTAATCCCCGTATTCCAATAGCACTAAAACCAGAAAAACACCTTTTGCAATATTCTTCTGGTTGGAAAGGGGGTAAAACCAATGTAATATTAATAATAAATATTTTATTAACTTGACAGAGGTCCATAAATGTTTCTGCGAACACAAGAAACCAGATAAAATATACCATCTGTCCTCAAGTTCTGCAGAAGCTGGTGGCAAAGGTGGGTGTAGTACAGTACCCATTGGCAAGGAAACTCTGCAGGGAAGACTGAAAAAAGAATGTTTTATTGGAGGTAATGAGAAGTATGAAGTAGCAAGTATTTCTTTTTCGGGAGAAGGGAATAAAAAAATAAGCTCTGAAGGCAGAAGTTAGAGGAGGATTAAGTAGAGAGGATCAGAATTTCTCCAGAAAGTTCTTATCTATAGCTAATATGAACAGGCATATCATTAAATCTGCTAGAGTAAAAACCTATAGAATGAAACAAATTCACCAATGAGTGACATTTGAAACCCCTCCCCATTGTTCATACGCAGTTTCAGTGCAGCCCTGTTTTCTGTGTACCCCTTGAGGTACCAAGGACATCAGTGCTGTTCCCAGCAGGGCACAAAGTGCATTTCACAGCACAGGCTTAATGCCATGGCACGACTTAGCCATGACTTAGCCCGCCTCAGAAATGATAAGAATATCTTGAAATATCTGAGGGGGAAATCCAGCAACACCCTTTACTCTCCAGAGAAACATTTGACTTGTCAAATGCACGTATTTTGACTGTGGCTGTTCCAAAAATGCCACAGGTTAAAAAGCTACAAAAGAAGCTACTGGTTCACCAAACCCCCCTTCTGACAGGGTGTATGAACTGCACTTCTACATACAGTGCTGCAGCCCAGAACAACACCTGACTCTGTTCAGGTGAAATTTGCCTGACCCAACATTCCTCTTTTTCATATGAATAAAAATGTCAAAGGATCTTGTGAGCTTGTGCTTTCTTTGCTACAGAGGATTCTTGAAGACTTTCCATTGAAACACTAGATGCTCTTATTTGGAGTTAAATAGACTCTTTAATGGAATATTAGACTGCTTTAAGTATTTTCAGACAGATTTATTTAGCTAGATGAAGTGCTATTTCTTCAAGACTTTGTTTTCAAAAATTCCTCTCAAAGCAATTTATTTTATTTTAAAGGAAGTAGTAACATTGCTATGGAGGAGAAAATGTAGATAGTTTTCTTATTATGAACTGTTTTCAACTGCAAATTTAAGGATATATTTATAAAGGCTTATACACTTAGGAGGTGAAAGCTTAGCTAAAATATAAAATCCTTTTAAGCAGCTTGGCTTTTATAGCATGCTACAAATTCATGAAGAAAGGAATACAGGAGGATTGTAAAATTTCATGCCTGACACTTGCATGTTATCTTTGGGAATCCAGCCTGAATAATGAAAGCATAAAAGGAAAATATAAGCTTGCATAGCTCCAATGTAGTGTCATGAATCAGAAATTCTGGACTGAAGGAAACAAAGATCAATATGACAGATGTCTCAGCATTTGATATGTGTCCATATAAAAACAAGTTAATTATTTCAGATGTTGTATTTATTGTGAAGGATACAATTTGGGTTTAAAAATAAATCAGTAGTACATATATGGTGATCAGTAACATTCATATGCACGTCTAGATCAGACATAGAAAAGATAATTAAAATGTAGTTTCTCTATTTATAGAAAAAAAGTGAAACAGATTCATTGTCTTCAAATGTGAAGGCTGGAGTGAGCACAGGGTGATATTAGTTGCTAGTGAAAGAAGATATAACTCATTACAAAGATATGTTCTTTTTCAATAAAAATAATATGTGAGATACAAGAAAAACGATCTGATAAAACAAAAGGACAGAAGCTACAATGTAGGAAGTGAAGAACAAAAAAATATGTTCTAAGCCATTGGGACATGTGTTTTTGCTAAAGAAGTAAATGAAAATGATTGAAGAGATTAAAAAATCTATAGAGACCCAAGACAAAATAGCAGGAGTTTTGGTAATACAAGTGTTTTTTCTTTAAGTGAACTACTTGCAATAAAACTATGAGCCACGTTTCCATTGCAAAACAATGCAACAGCCACTATTATTTCACAGCTGTTGAGGCAGTCTGTATTGTTCAGGAAAGTCCACTTTTTACTATTGATAATTAAGGATATTTAAAGGAACACATATTCTGAGAGTAATAGCTATTCTGAAAGAAAGGTGTAAAGAAATTTAATTGTCAATTTTCTCAAGTTCCTTATTATAATATTAGCAATCAGATGAAGTTAAATTATTTCAATGACTCAATTTACATTTCAAAACATTAAAATTGTAGAGCAGAGCTTTTTCGATCTGATATTAGGATTAACTCTTTGAAACACCCTTGGAGAAAACTTGTTGGCTTTTTTGTTTTGTTTTAGTATGGCACAGTCATATCCAGTTTTCTATAGAACAGTCAGGAAAAGATGTGGAAAAAAGACCTCAAGATATTTCAGAATGGAGAGATTAGACTGCTTTCTACTTTTAATTGATTTACAAAGAGCTGTAGAATGGCAGTGAAAACTCCCTCTGGCTGCTTGCTCAGAGTGTCTCCACTGCACTGCACTATATTTTGCATTCTTTTTTCAAGAAGAGGGCTGCTGCTGGGCTGACAGAGAGCATTCAGCACTTCCTCTTTGACAACTCATGGCTTCTCTTCAGAGAGTTGTCCTTCTTCAAATATGAGTGGGTTTTACACACCACCAAAGTTCCATTTGGATTTTTTGCCGCTTGGTCACAAACTTGAGATGAATATCACTGATCAGCAAGAATTAAAGTGCTGTGTTTATGTGCTGAGGTTAATAAGGATGCTTTTAGTACAAACTTGCAGTTGGGGGGGAAAGGTGGGCAGAGCAAGCTATCACTGATAGTTTAATACTTACTGATAGTTTAATGCTAACAGAGACAAATAGCCTTCAGGTTAGATGTAACCCAGAGAAAACACATTAGATATGACTATGAAGTGATGTATCAATGGCAATTTTGTCTTTTAGATGCAAAACACAAAAAAGAATTGAAATGCACCGTCAATATTCCTTGCTCTAGTGAGTTGACCTTCTGCATATTGGTGATACAGTTCCTACATGGAAAAGAGATGCATTGAAATTGAATCAGTCAGTGCTGCTGGAATGAGGAAGGTTTTGCTGACTTCAAACTACAGACACTCAAAAGAAACTGCAATGAGAAATTTCTTCCAGCCTTCCATCTAACCATGAAGCAATGTTTAAGAACATTATGATAAGGTGAAAGCAAAATATGAGACATTGCATAAAATGTAAATAAAACAGAAAAACAGAGATACAAAAGATAAAAATAGGCAAAGCATGACTCTGAAGATTTTTTTGAAGTCTCCTTTTGGACATACCATAATAGTTGGGTAGCTTGATTTTTTCACATTTCTTTGATGGTTTTGCAGGCTAGCTACCATTTTACAGCAAGTGAAGTTGTATCATCATCACATACTACTATATATGCTGTTCCTGCATGCACAATGAGACTGCCTTGCAGAATGAATGAAAACAGGTGTTGTGTTTCTCTTCTTCCAAAAAATAAACATCAGAAAAGCTAGAAATGGTTTTATATCACTGTGATTCACGGCTCTTCCTCTCTCATTTTCAAAGAGATTTAGAGAACTCAGCAATGGCCACTTAGGAATTTTATGCCATTTATATTATACTGGTCATCAACAGAAATGTACTTGATCTAAAAATCTGAATGCTGAAACTGGTTTTCCCCTACTTTTCCTTTATCAAGAGAAGCTGTTTAAATACAGCCAGGCTGTCCTCTGTCCTTTCACTGAAACAGACCCTCAGTTCAGAAACACCTCTTTTTAGGACCAATGTGCATCTGTGGAAAATTTCCATTGGTACTTTAAGGATCTGCATATTTAGCAGATAGCATAGTTCAGGTTTTCCAATATCTGAGACACTATTAGTGAAAAAAGGACAAGTTGCAACTTTCAGATAGTTCAGCCTTACAAAGTGCTGTGACATACTGTGCAAACATGATTTTAAGACTTCCAGGACTTGCAAAATTGGCAGCCAGCTCCTTTTGCAAACACAGAACTTAAACAAACGAAAGTGCAAAACAGGCTCTGATGAGAAGTGAAATCTTTTTAGTTTAAGCAATTTGAGATACTGAACTACTTGGAGGGAAGTCTACAAGTCTTGTTGAACACCTAAAATAACACTATTAGCAGAGATCGTTGTATGTGGTGATTTTCAACTTCAAGATGCTCAAAACCCCCCATTCATTATAGTTTTATGTTTTTCTCTCTCTCTAGCTACTGATGACCGCTTAAATTATCGTGCAACAATATACACTGGAATTGTGTGGTTAATTCAAAAAGAGGAAGAATAATTGAACTTTTACTTTGTGGCATCTTTGTTTATACACATAGTTTTATTTTAATGTATAAACTAGATGGAGTATTTTGATAAGGAAGCTGGAGAACAGACTTGGGAGGGAAAAAACCAATGATCAAACATATAGATAGACAATAGAAAACATTGGGGAACTACTGCAAGTAAGAGACATGGAATAGGCCCAGGTGACCAGGCCCTGAACAAGAGGATGTGACCAGGGCACTGCTGAGTAATGGCCCTGTCAGAACATATTTGGCACAGAACTGGGCCATTTCTGAGTAGATAGATGGTGTCTTCACTGTATTATTGAATCGTATTACAGTAACAGTTTAATGAAATTACAATCACAAAAGATGCGTAAATGTGCAAATGGAGATTGAGTAAACTCAATGTAACTTTTAATCTCTAACAGTATAAAAACCTGAGAATACAAAGGTCTGCAAGATGAAGGCAGAATAATCCACAGTGGTTGTCAAATCACCAGAAAGGACATCACAGAAATACACAAGGTATAGACTGGGAGGTGTCAGGTGGGAAATCCAAAGAGGAACGTTAAGATTTTAGTGAAGCAGGAAAGTTAGAGAAACTGGGAAATCAATGCTCGCAATGGCATAACAGGGATTTACACATTTCAGTTTTATTAATGCTAATGGGATTTATGTTCACCACTACCCCATACATCAGGAGAAGAATTAGCAGCCAGGTCTATCTTGTTTAGAAAAGGAGGGGATTAGCTCTAAGTTTCTGCCCTGCAGTAAGAGACTTACAAGCCTCACATTTTAGGGAATTATCCACTGGGCAACAGTTATAAAAGATAACAGCTCCAGAAAGAGTCCAGGAGAAATTCCAAAGTCAATTTTAGAGGCCTGGGGTATCCATGGGAAGAATACAGATTTCCACAGACCATCACAGTTGTGGGGAAGTAGGAAATCCTCAGTTTTTGGGAGAGGGAGACAGTAACCCTGGTACGGCTGGGAGCTGCAGCCCCCTGCACTCACAGGGAGGCAGGGAGCTCAGCCAGCAGGGCACCAGCAAGAGGCAGGAACTCAACTGGTAGGAGCAGCTGTAGGAGCTGTATTTCAGCAGATGTTCAAAGCCTTAATTAGTTAGTGCACCTTTAGGCTGCACTAACACAGAGGGGATTTAAAATTGCTTTGAATCCTTCAGTGCATAAGAAGAAATCCAGCTCAGGGAAAAGGGTGCTTGGGTGATAAAGAACACACTCCCATCAGCAGTACAGAGGGACTGAAGCCCAGATGGCAACTGAGTACCAAGTACCACACAACCACTCACTCACCAGTTACTGAGAAGACAATTTACTCTGTCCCAGACCAAGCTAGTACCCAGTCCTAGACCTCCATAGCATGCCATGGCCTTGAGGATCACAAACCACCTTTCCTTCACAGAAAATAGAGCACATTCTGATCAGTGCACCAGCACAGGATTTATCATGTACAAACTGCACACATCGAGGTTATTTACATCAAGGTACATGCACCATTAAATACAGCATATTACTGCTCCTGATACTTCCAAGTGCTCAGTGAAACAGGGTTTTCTTGTCCCCTGAGAGAAAGTTGCCTCCTTCATGCAAAACACAATTTAAAACAGTATTTGACATTTTCCAGGAAAAGTTCCTTGCACTTTAGAAAGGTTCAACCTAGGACAATATTCCACCCTCTGATAGAAAGAGAAATTCTGGCTCTATTTTCACTCGGGTATGGATACTGTAAGTGCCAAAATCTGCATTTTCACCTAACTCTTTGGCCTAGCACCCCATTCAGCAAGGAAGTGAGATTAGACATAGGTACCTGCTTCCAGTCCTGCAAACCAGAAAACAAGTATTTTTGAGGCCAGAAGTGTTTAACCTAATGTGTTCTCCCATTCCTTACTATTTGCCTCAAGTAGTACCACAATATTTCACCCACATTTTCAAGAAGGCATTGTTTACATCCTTGTGGTGCCTGCTCTGCACAAATAAAATTAAACTAAATGTAATTAGGCAGACTCCTTTCATCAGTGTTCTTTCAGTGCTTTCATGCCTTAGTACAACCTAATGGAATCCATATTAGAAGTAAGAGTGGCATGAACACACACCTCTGCTACACAGCAGCTTCTCTGCAAGGACCAGCCTGCAATGACATGTGGCTCCATCTCAAAGCTGTGGCTTGAATCAAGCCAGTAGAAGGTGAAACATTTGCAAGAATGGCCCAGTGTTAGAACAAAAATCTTTCACTAGGCATCATCAAAATAATATTACTTGAGCTATCAAAGATTTCCAGCTTGTTCAGAAAACACAGGACCAAAATGACTGGGTGTCAGGAACTTCCCCATTTCTGCCAGCCTTGAATAAGAGACAGAGATGTGTGCTTTGTCTGGAACTGCTCCCATATTGGGGGAAAACCTCAGTTCTTGTGAAAACTAACTCAAGGAATATCTTTGAATACTCTACACACAAATAAAAAAATACAGATAAGAAGATTCATTCACAACTATCTCCACATTGTATCTGTACCAAATTCTCTCTTTTTACATATCTTTTTATGTATTCAGGAACACATACACTGCAGTGAAGAGGATCATTCAAGATTTGCAAATGCAGAAATTCATGTAGTCCTGAAAGAACATTTTTACACTTGTTTTTAATGTATCTGCAAAAACAGCATGTGCATGTATTGATGATAAAAATAGAAGAGTATAAGAAAAAAAAGATGTTGTTTCCAGCTCCAATTTCTTTTATTCCTCTCCAGTTCTTTTTGATATTCACAAAGCTCCTTCTTCATTTAAACCTCCACGCACAAACTGCAAGCCACCCCTTCATATTTTCTGAGTGTAGTTAGGGAATACTAACAACTGCTCTTTGTTGGCACCCGTGCAAGATGTATGAAGGCATTGGCACTCATTTATTAAAAGATATTAAGAAATGCACACAAACTCTGCAAGTGTTTGAAATGCAAACTTCAATTAAGAACTAGATTTCATGGAGGATATTTTAAACAGTTTGAACTGAAAGCCAAGATTCAAGACCACTGAGCAGTGAGATATTGGTAGGGATCCAAGTTCTGTAGAACAAAGCACCTTGCAATAACAAAGTGACTTTAGGCAAGAAAAAAAATCTATTGTGCGATTTTCTGTTATTTTAATGAACATAGGTCATCTTTAGCTAAACGACTTCACTGAAATCAATGGAGTTCCTCTGGCTCTGGTCTATTAACATCAGGAATAGTTAGTATGCATTATTTGACCAGTAGGTCTGGAGTGCTGCCCATCCACCTGAATTCTGGAAGCAAGTTTGTAACGCTTTTCTGAATCTCTAGAAATTAAAAGTAGTTTATAGTGTTCTGTAGGACACTAAATCTACAAGACGAAAACAATTGCAAGGAAGAGCAGTTCCTGTTTCATCTGCAGCTCCTAACACTGCATTGTTAGAATAATGGTTGAGAAGTAAAATATAATAAAGAATTTATGAACTCCAGTTTTAAGTACTATTAGTTGTAAGACCTCCCAAAAACTGACATAACTCTCAAAGCAAATATGCATGGGGAAGTTCAGCTTGTATAAATCAGTGCAGATCCTCCACTAACTCCTGGAGAAGCCCTTGAAGGAATCAACAGGACTTCTAAAAATGAACAACCTGTCACTAAATGAAGTTGTGCATTACAATTTTTCAGACCTCCAAACCGGGATCCATTAAATAAAGGAGCAGGTAATCTGCAGTAATGCACAGTTCATCAGACCAGTGAGTTATATGATACTTCGCTCTTCTCAGGAAATAAATGTTAATTTCTGTGTCCATGAAATGCATCCTGCATGAGCACAAAGTGTCTGTTAAAGTGAGTAGCAGCAGCCAGGGACAGATGTGTTAGGGGAATGAGTTTCAGGTTTGAACTCCATGTTAGGAACCCATTCTAAATCTCTCTTCTTGCTTTAAAAGACCTTAATATTCCCACCCTCAACTATTGCCCTGATCTCTGACTTGACATTCCATTCAGTGAAGGTGGTGAAAAATCAGAAGCAACTTGGAGAATATCTACTGAGCCTAAACCAGGGCTCAGGTATTTACTTACTGAAGCTGGGGTTCATGCCTCAAGATACATTCAGCTCTATTTGTGGATTTAAGAAAACAACAGAATGCACTGTGGAATGTGCAGAAAGGAATTTTACTGCACCCACCAACCTCTTACACATTAGTAACCCAGTACTTTATTATAGCAAGTTTACTTTTTAAAAACTACATTTATTCCAAAAAATTTAAAACCCCATGTTATATAATGTAGTGACATTATTTCAGGCATTTAAATAACAACCTAATTAGTTTAGTTTAGAATTGGAAATCAGAACTTCAATTAATATTCACATTTTCAGATCTTAATTTCTGCTAAACTAACTGCATTACTTCAGTTAATAGCTTTTTCTTCCTGCAGTGTACAGCTTAACATCCCTAAACATTTCTGTATCAATTACTAAATCTAAATTAAATGCTTACTGGAGTTGTTTACTTCTCAACATTCTCAAGCATGGCCATGGTCCATGAGTCACAAGCTAAGATTTGAAGGTTTCTTATGGTACAATGACTATTAATTACATGTAAAAGGTTTCAAAATGACTGAACAGTTTAAAAAGGCTTTGGATACAACTTAATTTTACCTATTAGCAGCAGAACAACTCTGATGAGGAAACATGTACTAAAGATAAATTGCACTGATGTTGCTGTCAGTTTAAAATGGCTAACATGCAGTAAGAAAATTATTCTCATTAATTTCTTTTACAAGCCAAGCTTGGATATAAAAAAATTAAAGGGACAAAGTAACCAAAACTGGTAATTTCATACAGTACAGCCTCTGTTGGTGGTCAGTTTAATTCAAGAATAGTGTATGTACTTGATCCTTTAAAATGATTTTTCCCTTACTGTGTTTTCACTGGGGTTTAGATCAATTTCCAATAACTAAGAGGTTTCTCTCTCAGTGTATAAAGAGGAAGGGTTACAAGGAGCTGCAGTGTAGTACAAGGCAAGGCAAAGTCAAACAAGTTCTTAGTTCCATTATTACACATAACATTTTACAGAGCTGCACATTGATCACAATAACATATGGCAAAGAACAAACATCTTTTGCCTCGTGGGTAAATTGCCATAAACCACCAAGATGTTACATTCATAATTATTTTTACCATATTTGGTATCAACTTTTACCACTAAAGCCACTTTTACCACTAGTTTGGACCTCACTCTGCTTAGTGCTAATGCCTGCTGGAATTTGTGGAGTATAGGAGTCTCACATTCCTCACCAGATTTTGGTAAAGTCCTCTAGTTTTAAGACAAGAGCATTCATTATTTATTTTTTAACAGCTCTCCCTATGCATCATGCCCTACTTAATGTGGTGATTGCTGGGATGATCCACATAAGCCACCAATACCAACGGGGCACAACACAGTGAATATATCAGTGGAATCATGTCATTTTGCAGAGCTATAATTTTGAAGTCTAACCCTTAATTTCAGAAAAAGATCTTCCAGTAATAAAGCCATTACTTCAGGTTCTACTGTTTACAAGCTGAAATTTCTCTATTAAATTAAATAATTGCCCATGACTGACAATGCTTGAATTCATAATGATAGTACACAGAACATATTTTCTGTTTCTCCATGCTCTAAATTTCCAAAATATCTTAAAACTTTAATATGATCTCATATGAATTTTCATTTCGATTTCCATTAAAACTCCTTTATACTGGACCCAGAAACATCCAATCTCAGCCCTGAGAACCTGCTGGATATCAGAGCCTGAGCTGAGTTCCCAACCCACCCCTCAGGGCAGCCCTCACACACTTATTTTCCAGCTCTTCTTGCATCTTCCCAAGGCAGGCCATTCATGAAGGGACTCAGCCAAGTAATTTGATTTGCTCCTTCAAGTGACCACCTATCCTCAATTTTGTTCCAATAGGTTGAGTCAGTGAAGCCTTTGCAGAGCAACAAAAAGTGGTACAAGGGTTAATTAAACATTGTTATTTTCAGTGTAGAATTCAGCTTGAAGGAACCCAGTCTTTTAAAGCAACTGAAAAGTTAAAAAAAAAAAGTAATAAATTTAAAAAACCTCTCTTGCTGCATTGTTAAAGACTGCATTGAACTGCATACCCAAAATAATCAAGGAAGGGGAGTTGGATCTCCAAATCCTGAAATTAGCCCAGATCACTGCTTTTGTACTTACAAGCTCAGTACAGAAATAACCTGAGATGAAGAAAGCTTCTGCAAAGGCTTTACTGGCTATGCCAACAGCAGAGGCTTGTCAGCCAAAGGCCTCACGTTATAAATGTCAGTTTTTCTAAGCAAAGCACAGGGCCTAAAAACACAGTAGCTGGCCAAAATTTTTTTGACAGGCTGAAAAAAATTTTGAGGAAAAGTCCTTACCAGAATTTTCTGGAAATCTCCTCCAGATTTACAATGTTGTGGAATATAACTCCATTTTCTTTAGAGATTTACTGCATGGGGTTAATTGCATAGCTTAAGTTGAAATAACTGTAGGAGGATGTCAGAGAAAAAATTGAAAGGAAAATGAGATAGATTTTTTTAAGTTTTGGAGAAAGCCTGGATAAAACCTTTAGCAGAGATCCAGTAGGGAAGACTTCCTCAAAGGTACATTTTCTGCAATTCAGCACAGAGGCCACTGCCTGAAGAATGCAGAATTGGCAGGTGCATGGTAAAGATCACAGGAAAAGTTATTCTTTGAAAGGGATGAAGTTCTGAACAGCAAAAGGCAATAAGCTACATTTACAGGTGGCTGTTTAGGTTTCTAAGGCCTCTTATTGTTTCTGATCCGGTGCTGCATACCTGGCCTCAAAAAAACCAACTCTGTTTTCCTGTAACTTTCTAAAATCAAAATGGGGAATGAAAGCAGCTCTAACAGTCTTTTAAAGAAAGCTTTTGAAGCTATTGTAGTGCTAAGAAAGATGTAAATATAGAAGAACACTGCTATGGAAACAACCAGAGATCATTAGGGAATTATCTACAGTTTCTCATATAGGTCTACTGACTGTAAAAGAAAATTGAACAATGTTGTATTTCAAGATTTACCCTGAAGTGATACAACTTCAATTAAAAGCCTTCTATGGACACCAACTGTAAATTAGCTGCTCTTTCAGCTGAAAATTGTTCAGAACTTGAATGAAAATGGAATATTTTCTGTGTAGCCATCAATGTCTAAAACTTATCAAGTTTTTTTTAACTTTTCTACTATTACATACTTAAAATGAGCATAAGTCACTGTGGCTTATGAGATATATAGTACAGAAGTTTCAACAATAGAAGGAAAACACAAAAATCACATGGTGTAAGCTTTGATGCTATGAAATAATTTGCAGAAAAACCAGTACTTTTAATCTTGGGGAGGTCACTAGTCTGTGACCAACTCCAGGAGAATAGAGAGCAGCAAAGCAGATGGATCCCTAACCCTGCTCTGCAGTCTGCTCACCAGACGTGTGGAGCACCTTTGCTAAGGGAAGCAGTGGAAATTTAACATTCATTGTACTGGCTGTTTGTGCTTTGGAGAAGACAATTAATGGAGATAATCAGCACTGAACTGCAACTCAGATCAAACTGAGCCAAATGCCCTCTGGGACATGTCTCTGGTTTAGACTGGAGATGGGACACAGTAAGGAAGGTGCTACATACAGTTAGAGATATTCCAAACGTGCCACGCTCTGCCAAGGTCCTGCTTGCTCCATCTACACTCCTGATGTGTTTGATCCATACCCCTGGTGTGTGAGCCAATGGTGCAGCGAGGCAGAAACCCCAGAAATTCTCACAGGAATAAAGCACAGGGCATTTGCCTCCTCCTGCCATCCTGGAGGAAACAAGATGCAGAAATTTGATACACTTATCAAAATTTTAAAAAATGCATGACAATCCCTTCCTGCTTTGATAAAGTACTTTAGGTCATTATGTGCCTAAAATCATATGGAGAACAACAGGAATGAGAGGAAAGAACAAGCTGCTGAAGTGCTAAGCTCAGCTGAGTCACACAGGTTCCCTGGTAACAAAAGCAGTTACATTTATAAATATGCTGCAGCCCCCACAATATGGATTATTTCCCATTGTTTTTAAAAAATGGCTTCTTCAAAAATACAAATTAGAAAAAAAAATGAATTTTTGGGAAGATATATGAGGTATTATTTTCTGCCCCTTTTTGCATGCTGAATTATCCCAGGACTACTGACTCTGAGAAATTAATTTCTCACTGTGACTATAAAGGGAGCAAAATCTCCTTACTACCATTAAAATGAAGATATCCAGCTTCCACTCTCACCTTTAGGTTCCTTTTATACTAAGCATTTCTAATAAAAATATTCTGCTTATTTAGTGAAGTACATAAAAAGGCAATAAAGTCCAAGGTTGTAGATGTTTTTACATAATTTTAATTTATAATAAAATAAAAATACACAATACCTAAAGTACTGTTAAAAAAAACCTTTCCTCCTCTTTACCTTAAAGAAAGTATTAAGAACCCTATTCACATTTGGATAACTCTGCATTTATTTTAACTTCATGATAAAACAGCTATCAGACAAAACCACATCAAAATCTTGTTTGCACAAACCCCAATCTATTTCTGACACCACTATTCCTTCATATCTGAGTCATATCAGTCACGACAGCTGTCAGCAAAAAACTGCAACTCACTTTTAAGTCCTCAAATGTATATAAACTTTATTACTTAGCTTAGATCCCTACACTGGAACCTCAGCTAATAATAGATCTACATTTTTGAGAGTATCTTTTAGGACTAGGAATCCAAGTACTAGTTATCTACCAAGGTAATGACAGAAATTAAGGGAAACATCGTAAAAACATCAATGATAGGTCTAGTGTGCAGGATTCCCCAACACTGGACACTTCAGATTTGGCTGGACAAGGTACTGAACCATTTTCTCTGGGCTCTGCTTTTGCCAAGTACAGTTGGACCAGATGATCCTCAAGGTCCCTTCCAATCTGGGATTCCAAGATTCAATCATTCTGGGATATGAATTACCAAGCCTGATGCTAAAACAAGACCACAACAGAAATACCCAAATCCAGCAGAGCAACCTACAAGTCAAATTTCTCCTCCAAGTCCTGTTTCTTTCTAAAATTAAATGACTGGCAACAAAACACAGGAATCAACAAGCCAGCCCTAGGCCAACTTATTCCCCACCTACACAATCCTTTCCTATGGTAAAGAGATACATCTGTTCAGAGCTTTCCCCTTCTATCTCTCTCCCTGACTTCCCTCACTGCATCTCTCACTACTCTCTTCAACTCACTGACAAAGCAACACACATTTCTGCTGCAAAAGCTCTCACTGACAGCCCAGTGCTGCTGATTTTCTGGTTTTTCACAGTCCCCTCAATCCAATGAATTCTATTTCCTCTCCCAGCTCCAATGCAACACCTGCCCATTCCCCAGCTCACAAGTGTGCACCATTCAGTCTGTTTGGTCTTTATCCTTGCATTTACCTATCCTCACTCTCCATGATCATGGCAGTCTCTACTCTTTTCACTTCTAGCACTGGAAGAAGCTCCTGGGAACCCTCCACTGTGTACTGGGGTGACTTTATGATGCTGAATTGTATCCCCATCTGTCTGTTTAGCTCAGAAATAAGTTCTGCACGTTTAAGGCTGGTTCTGAGAGCCAAGGGGGGAGAAGAAGCACGCAGTTTGTCTGCAGAAACTGCACTCGCTCTCCTGCATCCTCACAGGCCAGGTTGTCTGCAGTACAGACAGTACAAGAGAGCTCTGCTGTGCTTTTAGTTAGTCTTTTGAGCTAGCTGAGGCAGAGAAGTTCCCTGGACTGTGGCTTTTCTTTTTCTTGGAACTCATTGGCCCTGCTCTGGACTGAAAACCCAGAAAAACGCCGTGAGCTCACGATCACGGGCCGCCGGGCCTGGGACGCGGCATTTTCCAGAGCAGGAGGGACTGGAAGAGACTGAGCGAGCCCAGCTACACCCCATGACAAGGACTTTCTGAATTTGTCATCTTTTCAGAACAACAAGATATATTAATACTGTTTAATATTCATTTTTAAGTCTTTGTGAGTGCTTTGCTTGTTAAATAAACAGCTTTTTTCTACCTTTCTCCAAGGAGGTTTATCTCCTGAAGGGTCCCTGATATTTGCCCTTTAGGAAAAGATCCCTTTGGAAGTTCTCTTCCAAATTTGTCCCAAAACCAGGACACACTGCCTCTTCCCACTTCTGTCCCTATCAGCCTGCTCTTCCACAAGTGTTTTACCATAAAGGTCCCTGGCTCTGGAAAGGTGAACACTTTCTCCTCCCTTGGTATCTCTGATCCCATGTCTTTCCTGCACAACACAGGAGTGTGACAGACAGGACTGAACAGAGGAACTGGCTGGAATGAAGGGAGCCAAGGGGGCTCTGCAGGGGCTGTACTGCAACTCCTGCTCATAATTACTGTGCAATCAGGCCTTGTTTACTGTTGTTCTTAAGGAAGTGGTCTAAGTAACATGTAGGATGCTCCAAACTGGGATTAGCTAACTCCTGGGCACCAAAAGAGGTTTCATTTTAGGATTACAGGAAACTTCCAGAGCTGGATCCAGCTGGGCCTGCAGCACACACCTGGCGAGAGCAGCTAGAGACTGTCAAGGAATCCCAGAATGGTCCAGTCTCTTGCTTATTACAGAGCCTACTACAGTCATACTTTAATTTAAATTAAATATTACAACTTGAAACTGAGGATTTAAAGCTCTAAAATGGTTCTAAAAATTTTAATCTGAAGTTAGAAGGACGGAATTTGCATATACAAGCCCTAATCCTTTTCTATGAAGAAGAAGACCACATTGCAGAAATGAAGGAAATTGCAAAAGTAGGTACCCAGAGCATTTTAGAAGGCCCCCAGGACATTCTTAGGGTTTCTCTCTTTTTTTCACAATTTTGTTTTAAAGCTGAGGTGTTTGATAGCAGATCAAGGGCATTGAGGACTGGCAGCCCAGGCAGAGAGGGACTGGACAGGGCAGAGCAGGAGGAGCTTGCTTGGGGGAGGACAGCCCAGCATGATGGGAGCAGAGCTGCACAGCCAGATGTGGATATAGCCAAGAGCTTTCCCAGCTTAATGCTCAGAGACAAGAGTGTTGCTTAGGCACAGGATAAAGTGATTACACAACCACAGGAGAGACATTCTGAAAGCTGTGGTGGGCAGGGAGCAGCCCAGCTTGCTCCATCAAACCCCACATGCGCAAGACCACTCCGGGTGGGGAAGCAGCATGTCTGTACAGAACTGGGAGTGGGAGATACTGGCTTGAATTCACGGCTGTCAGTCTGAAAGAACTTGGGAAGGGGAGGCTGAGAGTACCAGCAGGAGCACTGCTGAGCTGTCTCATCTCAAGGCAGGTAACAAGCCTGCTCCTGGAAGAGAAAGACAACAGGAGGATAGAGATGTTCATGCACTGATTTCAGGAGCAATACACAGCAGGACTCAAATGGAGAGCAGGGGGTTTTTGCCTAATTTCAAGGTAAAAAGGCATCAGCACCGTACGGGGGATACCAGTGACTGGTCCACCTCATTAGGAGCCTTGTGCATCCTCACACTGAGGAAACAGGGGCCCTGGCTGCCAGGGCAAAGCACAATGTGATGGAGGGAGATTGCAAATCAGAGGGTTACCTTACAGGGTCGTAAAGGGGGTCAAGCATTGGAACAGGCTGCCCACAGAAACANAGGGTCGTAAAGGGGGTCAAGCATTGGAACAGGCTACCCACGGAAACGGTAGAATCACCATCCCTGGAAGTGTTCAAAAAACATGCAGATGTAGCACTTAGTGATGGACTTGGTAATGCTGGGTTAACTTGATGATCTTAGAGGTCTTTTTCAGCCTGAACAGTTCTAAGATTCTAAGGGAAACTAAAATACATCAATAGCATCTGCTGTCATGGCAAAGCTGGGTTTTGTATTGTCTACATTCATTCAACTTTTCTTTTTCCTTTCCAAACAGTCACTCCAGTGAGCTAAGTGGTGGTGGTGGTAAACATGAAAAAATTGCTACTTTGCACAGCAATTTGTCATAAACAGCTTGTAATTATTGCAGGAAGAACATGAAGATTGAGTGAGAACAGATTGAGTGAGAAAACACTGTGGATGGTTCAGAAGAAGTACCTGAGAAACTGACACAAAATATGACAAGCTGGAACAAACCGTCACGACTTCTAAATTCCATCCGTCTCGTCAGTGATCAGAAGGGATCATGGGAATGGTCCTGGGAACCTTTCTCTCAGACTTGAATTTGGTTAATTAAATATAAAACCAGCGCTTTATTAAAGTGCTACTGCTGAGAGATGCCCTCTAACAAAAACATTACTCTGTACTTTGGAGGAAATAGAAAAATCTTGCAAAATTAAAACAGTCATATTTCTGAGAAATCTCCCACTCCCAACCAAGTTACTAAAGCACTGCTAGTGTGGAGCAGCAGCTGAGTTTTGCATTCAGATGTTTTTCCACTTTGTATCTTGGTGCTTTCTTCAAGGTTTACTAATCCTTCTGCTTTGTGTAGGAGATTGACAATTTTTTAAAACCTGTTTCACGTATTAATGATGAAACAACAGAAAAATTAAAAGACCTTCCCTGGGAAAGGTTTTTGCTAGACTTCATCCTTTTCAGAAATATCCTAGCAAAAATGCTCACTCTATCAGGTAATAAAACTCTGAAAACTCTGGCAAAGGCTGTGAGTCCTCAGTAGCTGGACCTGGCTGGAGGCAAGGCAGGCACAGGTCAACCCACAACTGGAAAACCTGGCAGAGTTCTGGAAAACTTTCATTTAGCACATCTAATCAGAAAATTACAAATGAATGAAGGGCAGCTAATCAAAATGGGAAATGCTCCTGCCCATCCACCCCAACTGGAAATTTGCAACCCAAAGCCTGGAACGTGCCCAGCAGCTGCTCCCACACCCAACCGAGAGAGTGGACAGTGGAGGGTAAGCCCTGCCCATGTTTTTGGAGACCAGTACAAACTGGTACAACACTTCACTGACTCCTCACAACCCAGACTCATGGTGTGGTTACTGTGGGAGGGGATGTGAGCCAGACTCTTACTCATTTCTATTTGCAAGCATGGGTGCATGCGAGTCCAAAACTGCCTCACAGTGAGCTATTTAGAAGAATGAGAAATATGTTTAAGAAAAATGACATTTGAGAAAGTCACAATCTGTCTGCCAGTTTTTCCTCTTCCTCTATCAATTCACAGCAAGTGTCTTATTCATTGCCCATTCTCTGCCTCTTTTTCTTCTATGTGAGTTTTCCTGTTTCTTTCAGGCTTTAGAGCATTTAAGGGACTCATTGATTTTTCTACATAACATTAATCTTTGAATTGCTTTAATATTTGCATCACTGTCAAGAGCAGAACCTCCTTTGCTGGAGGCTATGGTAGTGCCAGAAAAAAATTTAAATTTAGCTCAGTATATACACATATATATTTCCTACTTCCCACACACATAAAAGCAGCACACTCCAGTTGGAAGTTCCCTTAAACTCTTTAATTATACAGGTTATTTAGTCTGGCTCTTTCCTTTCCGATTACTTTTTAACTAAATTAAATGTCTGCCTCTTGCTGTCCTTTCTACATTAGCAGGCCCATTATTGATTTTTATTATCTTTCCATAGAGAAGGTTTTGCAGCTGATTGCCATTTACACTGTAAGCAGTTCACTTCTGCTGAGGATTCCTGCTGCCACTGAGACTGCTGAAGACAGTTCTCTCACAGCTCAGCCATGCCCAGCTCTGCAGCAGGGATTACTGCAAACATTACACAGCTTTGCATGGGAAGCAAAGACAAATGCAAAAATGCTTCTGTAGCATAAAGAGCACAAAGATATTGCTTATTTATTAAGCGTTTTTGTACCAAAATAGCTCCTCATGAAGGTTTATCATTTACCAGCTCCTTAAAGAGGTTCCTATTTGCTCTCCTGTCTGCAGTCATGTTTGTAGAAGAAAACATGTTGCGTCGTTTTCTTCACTTGCAATCAATGTAGGGGAAAAGCAGGTAAAAGGAAAGGGAGATAACAAGGAAAACAAAAGTAGGAAACACTTTACAAAATGTTTGGCTTTTTGACAACCCCAGAGATGATCATGAAGGGGCTGACAAAGGATGCTCAAGTCCAGAATTGTTGGGATAGTTGGTCACCAATGCAGTGGCTGGAATTACCTGCAAACAACAAAAGGAACAATTCCCAACAGCCACAGAGCAGATTTTCTTTTTCTCTGTTGGGTACATCTGAACAACAGAGCAACTTGCTTCAGTGATAGCTCTTGTATGCTACATTCCTACATGAATGCTTCAGAGGCCTGATTTCTCATTGATTATGCTACTTTCCACTCCTAGTAGCAGCATCAGAGCAGTGGTACCAGAGACTCAGACAAGAACAAAAAAAGCCTGAAGTGGCAACACTGATTTGTTTTGCTTTTATATTACACTTTTTCTCAGCTTCAGTTCTGAATTCCCAAAGCACTGCATAAATGGTCAAAACCAGATGAAAATGAAAACATAAATTGATGATTCAGAAAGAAAGCTGGAGAGGAGTACACTTCAAACATTAATGGTTTAGAGTGGATTGAGACAATAACTACCATTAAAATAAATGCAAAGTCTCCTGATAAGCTTACAGAAAAAAAAAAAAAAA
>VYXF01008143.1:1627699-1659336 GCA_013397295.1 Polioptila caerulea | reverse complement strand
AAAAAAAAAACAAAAAAAAGTAAAGAATGCAAGCTGGTAAAGGAGATTATAAATATAATTACTGAGAATATTTTACATAAAAAAAATTTACATTAATTAAGATCGCTGCATTTCTCCCAAGCATCAACACACTTGGATAAAAACACATCTCAGAAATTACTAATTATTTTGCAACTTAAACCTTTAGAACCCTTGGTATTTATACAATGGGATGCAAACTTCTCTCACTAAATTGACAAGTTTGAATGCAGGCTTGCCGCTCTGCAAGAGTAGAATCTCTTTTAATCAGGGTTGGGGATACCATTTTGATAGTCATAGAAATAATTGCAGTTGAGTATGAACATACTGGGTTGTAATTACAAATGAACCAGCCAGGCAGAATTCACTGTAGAGTGAATTCAATGGTATTGAATTTGCCAAAATCCCACTGCAACATCCACAGGCACTCAGCTTCCAGCTGAGCAGCACCCAGCCTGTGGCTACAAATGGGCAATGTCTGGCAGCCCAATCAGTGCCACCTCTGAACAAGTGCTGCCCACAGGACACACAAATCACAATGACCACAGTATAAACAGAAAATGCAGTTTTGATTTTTCTGGAATATATATGGGTCATCTATAAAGTCACTCTCTCAAACACATGGCCTGCAAATACTTTAGCTCCCATGGAGCTAAAAAACCCTACTAATATTTCTTCTTCCTACAGAATTTCTGGAGTGAAAACAAATTAAAAGAAACTTCTTTTTCTGTTCCCTGAGTCACACAGATCATCCTCCCTTGTATCACTGTGATGTTTTGCTTCCCTGGCAACTGTACCTTCAGTCAAACAGAGCTTGGGCTGTGCCCTGAACTGCACCTCAGCATGGAACAACCACAGCAAACACCTGTGGCTGAGCCCATTCATTACAGCACAGTTTTGGGGAAACTGTAGAATGAATAGTTTTATAGCACTCCCAAAACATCTCTGATTAATGAAAGAAGCTGCAGTCCATCATCCTGCTCTCTGTATTCACTTCTGTTCCATTATTAGTGGTTTCTTTTCACCATTTTCATATCTTTCCTGGATTTTGTTGTCAGGTTGGACAATTTTCCTTTTCTAGTAACTGAAAATTAGAGTCCACCTAACTCAGTGGAGTTTTGCTGTGTACCCCAGATGACAAGTCACATGTTTCAGAATCATAATGTCAAAAGGAAAAAAGCATCACTTTTCACATACTGACCTTTCAGTTAATTTGATCTGACTGGGGGACTGGGACATATCCCTGGGAGATTTCACAGCAGACCTTCCTTAACTCTCTCACCCCTACCCGCCTCCAAATTCATCTCAGTGCCTCTATTCAGACCAGAACATTTTTCCCTGAGCCCTCACAAGCCCTATCTGACCTACAGGCCAGAGGAACAAAACCAAAAGGAAGGTACAAGTTTCAAGGGTGGCCTTGAAAATGTGGTAGGAAGCTTTTAAAGTAATTTATTCCACTTGGTATTTGAAATCAGTTAGAATAAACTAATCTTGAAATTTTGAATCAGAAACATTTTAATGCCTTCTGAACCATGATGGTCACACTCCACAAGCAGGTTTTCCTCTACTAGGAGAATATGCAGTGTTGCAAGGTAAAATTATTTGCCACCTAGCTCTTACTATTTCATAGAACCTGATTCACAACACTGTTAGTAACCTTTATTAAAATTGCATCAGTCATTTCCCTTCAAAAGAGACGATGTATGCAGTTTTTCATGCTACACCAAGCACTGGAAGAACAAGATAGAGAGACACATTTGAATTTACATAAAGATTGCAAGCTGTTGTTCCAAAGTAATTCTGAAGTGGTGTGCCCTGTGAGTAGGCTTTTGATCTGATCAGATTTCTGCATATTGAGTGTAACATGTACAAAATCTATAATTGGAGTCTGTTTTCTGAGAAGAGATAAATTGCTTCTTTCTGTGCAAAGGAGAAAATGGTACATTTCTTCCAGTCCTTTTTTCATGTAAATTGAGTCTTTTTTAAAAAATCCAATAGATATTTAGAATTGATAAAAATTTTTCAAAGAAATGCTTAAATACTTTTTCTATTTCAGAAAGGTTAAACTTTATTAAGTATATAGTTTTCTTTATTATTTTTCCCTGAAGCATAAATGCTGTATTTCATTATATATTTAAGGAACATTTATATCTTGGGATTGATGTGTTATTCCAGACGTGCCTGCATCGATTTGCTACTTCTGAAAAACACCCCTATTTCTGGGGAATTCTGGCTAGGCTCAGTTTTTCTTAGCACTAGCTTATACTTTTGCTAGTCTATATACTTAGAAGACATCACCACATTTCAGATGGCAATATAATAACAAAACACTCCCTGTACAATACTGAATTACTCAATCAGTCAATCAATCAATCAATTTCCAGTGTTTGCTAGTCTCCACAAGCACTGAAATTCCAGAAGAAAAATAAAGAAAAAATTTGATGGATTTTGTTTGGTTTAAGTTTTAATGTCAGTTTTCTCAGGCTGGACAGATCAATTTTTCTTATGAATTGCTCATGTCCTCTAAGTCCATTTTATTCTAGAGTGCCTTCTTCACAACAAACAACCCACTCAAAGCATTTCAGTATTTCTTCTACACCCAAAGCATGTTGAAGATTCCCCAAGTTTGCTGCATTTTCATGAAAACTAGAGGACTGAGAATCTAAAAGCAGACCTCATATTCCCACTCTAAAAAGTTCAAACCACAAGTGCAGTACTTCTCCAAACTCTAAACCTAACACCAAACAGACGACAAACAGCCACAGCAATACAATAGCACACAAAAGTATGGAACAACAGGAGTCTAATGTGTGAACCCTTCCTACTGCAGTCTGTAGCAAGAAGGGAGTTTACAGCAGGTCCTGAAATGTAACCCTTCCATGCTCATTGCAAAAAACCAAAAACCAACCAACCAACTAACAAAACCCAACAAAATAAAGGAGAGGGGGAAAAAAAGGACTAGAATGAGATGATTTCCAGAAGAGATTGCTGTAAAGGAAAGACTACAACATCCAAAAGCTAGGCTAAGTAAACAAGGGCATTAATGTAAGCTAGGTAAAAACATGAATAGAAAGAAGCCAGCCATTAACATCTCTCTCTGAACTAAGAAAACCCCAGCAAGCACTGAGACATTCAATTCGCAATTTTACTAATCTCTAAGTATAACTGTGTGTCAAAACTCCATGTAAATCATACATGAGCACAGAAAATGTGTGTTGTGTGGGCAGAGGAGCAACACATCAGAGCCGATGCTTCACTGCATTAGCACTTTCTAGAAACAGCAAATGCTTGCAGCTGTTCACAAAGGTGAGGTCGAGCTCCAAGTTGACCCCAACATTGACATCTACACCCCTGGTTCTGAAAGCAGCCCATGCACATGCTCAGGACCCCACTGGCCCACATCAGTCAGAAGCAGCCTTTTTCAGTAGTTGCAGTTACTGGCCTCAGCAGCCTCTGCTTTATCCACCACTCATCACGTGGATCACAGCAAACCCCACCAAACAGAGGGCCCTGCTCCATGCAGCACCATGTCAAACCACGCTGACCTTTGGCATCCTTTTCTGAAACCTTCAGATGTTTCTGGGCAGCCAAACTCTACAGCTCCTTGTCTTCCCAACCAGGACCTGACCTAAGGTAACCCTTCAGGGCAAGACTGCACATACAGAAGCAGAGGGGAACTGGAGAGTAATGGAAATGCAGCCAGCAGCCAGCCTTAAGTGTTAACTTTACTACTCCTATATCCAGGCCTGACCCTGAAGTACACTTGCATACATCTACTATGTTCGGAAAAATAGAAGGAAATAAAGTGACTGAATACACAGTCCGAGGACTATTAACAACTACATACAAAATGGAGAGAACAGGCACCAGGCTTGTAGATCTCTGATGCTGTTTCACCAGGGACACCGGCTTTGTTCCTGTAAATCACAGCACCCACACGGCACCTGCCCGCTGCTCTTCTACACCAGTGCAGACTGTGAATTCCAGAAAAAAGCCACTGTCTGTTCCTCCTAATCACTGCAAACAGCCTCTTCATTTCTCTGTCTATCCTTTGAAACTGTTGTGCTCTCTTGGAAATAAGGGGATTTTCCTGCCTTTATTTTTCTAAGAGTAAACCAGTTCTCTGTGAGATGCACTGAGCTGGCTGCTCCTCATTGCCTGCTTATGTCCTGGCCAGTCTTTAAAATGTTTTGTTCTCAGACCTCTTGGGGTTACAATATTGAATGACAAGGTGCAATAAAAGCAAATGGATGAATGAAAGATAATCAGCATCAGTCTGAAAGAGTAGCATTGATATAATTATATGTATGTGTCTGTGTATTTTGATATATACAGGTAAGTGCATACACACACACAAAATGGGGAAATAAAAAAAACTGAATGCAGTTACTATGCCAAAAGATCTATTGACAGATTTTTCATTTGCCCTTAAATACTGGCCTTTTTAATGATTTTTTTTTTAAGCCAAAGTATATATGTTCACAAAGGAAGCAGCTGAAAGCCAGCAATTTCTCTTACCCATACTAGTCCAAAAAATAGATCCTGAAGCTTCCCAGTTCTTTAGAGAGTCTATGTAAAATATCCCAACCTTGTGCTCTTCCTCTTGTACAAAGTATGGAGGTTTTTCTTGCTGAAATAAGTTGAGTTAGAAGGCAAGAAGGGCTTTAGCTCATTGGACTCACTGGCATATCTGGCACATCTGCCTGTGTGATCAGCTGCAGAAGACATCCTTAAACACAAGACGTGTCAGCTGGTCTGTTTGCTGGGCTCAGAGGTGTGGGAGAGCAAAAAATAGTATTATTTGGTCTAATTCATCATTTACAGGCAATAGAATTGTAATAGAGCTAAGCTACTCAAGCTATCAAAGCAGCTGCACTCAGACACATCTTCAATAAAGAAATATTTAAAATTAGAGAAAAAGCAATCTTTTTTGTGCTTCTCAATTAAGTTGGTATTTGAATATTGGCCTTTATCAAATTCTGTTTCCATTATCTCTGAGTGTTAAGAAGGTCTTTGTTGGCATTGGAATCATGATATGTGAACCTTAGGTGCTATTCACACTTGGTATCCTGTATATGTCATTCTAACTAATAGGGGAAGCATGAAAATCAATATGTCTCTACTAAGAACTGAAACTATCTAAATTGACCTATGACATGCAGCAAAATAAACATTTCTCATCATTTTCTAAAATGGATTCAGCTCCACAGTAGTTTGCACACCAAAAAATATCTAATGATTAGCTATTACATTTGTAGTGAATGGTAGAATAAGTGAACTATGTCCACTTTAGGACACTTTATATTAGATATAAATCTATATTTTCCAGAAAAACTAATAAATAAAGATATCAGGAACTTAATTTTTGTTGTTCCATATGCTTTAAAAAATTCAGACCTCTGAAATCTCACACTTCATAGCCAAAGTTGATGAGCTGTAACAAAAAGACAGCAGACACTTCTGAAGTTATGGGCTGCTAGCTATAAATTGCCAAGTTATACTATAACTTATTAATTCTTTTCCTTTTATCCAACAGGACAAAAGTCTTTCTAGCATAATAATCTAATAATAATTGATACAACTACGCTCTGCATATATGTCCTTCCATGGCTAAAATTAGTCTTTGCCCATATTCAGAAGACTTGCCTTGTGAAGTGTCTGCTGGGTTCCTCACCCTCATGAAAACTTAAGAATTTTAGCAGTTTATAATGCAGAAATTTGACATCCAATAGCTGCATACTATTGCCAGAGCACTGCAACCCTGATATAAAATAGTACCCTCCACCTCCCAGCCACACTGAGATATTTCTTTCTCTGAACAAGACAGACCTTTGGCTTCTTGCTGATGAACAGCAAACCTTTGAATCTGTTTGCCAAACAGATTCCACAAACTGCATGCCTGTTTCTGGCATTCCACCTGCAGACCATGCCACATGACATCTACTGAATGTTTTTGAAGGTTTCGCAGAAAGAAACATTTGCTTCTCACCTGATTTCTTTTCCTGTGTGGTTTCCTTGAATTCTAGGTTAAAGATTTTGGCAGCAATTTGTGAGTCCAAGCTGTCAACTACTTGTTAATTGACCCAGGTTCATATGAAGGTACATTTGTACATAATGCCTTCACCAGGGAGGAGTTTCTAATTTCTCTTAGATATTAGAAAAAGGTTTTTCACTGACTAAGAGTGGTAAGTCATTGGGATAAGTGTCCCAGGGAGTGGTGGAGTCACTGTCTCTGGAAGTGTTCAAAAGGTGTCTGGATGTGTCACCTGGGGATATGGTTTAGGGGTGGTTACTGGGGGGCTGGGCTCCCTGTGGACTGGAAGATCTTGAAGGTCTCTTCCAGCCATAATGTTTCTGTGATTATCAGCTAGACACCTACATCTAGAAAACATCTTCCCAGGAACAACCCTGGACTATCAAAAAAAAAAAATCTTAAAAAAATGTGTTGAAAAAAAATAACAGGCCCAGTTTAAGAAATCATTCCTTTCATCCATTTCTTGGAGAACAAAAAAAAAAAGGAAAAAAAAAATCCAGCAGTTCATAATTCTGCAGTGATAATAAGCTAGAAAAGGAGTTAAGATGCCCAGAAATCAAATCATGTTGTATATACATAGGAAGAAGACAATTTTCTAGCTTCTACATTTCAGCACAAAAGAACAAATGAAAAACCATTTTCCAACAATTTATATGCCAAAAATGAGAAGCCATAATTATAGGATTGCAAAGTTATACATTTGTACTAAAGGGAAGAAGAAAAAGGTAAATCTTCAGCTTGCTTAATATATTAGTTCTTCAATAAATGTACCTATTTAAAGAACATCATTGTTCTGTTTTGCAGAGGAAAAGCAGTTAACTGCTTTCTATAATTACAACCAAAGAAAAATTTTATACCCTATTTCAGAAGAAAAGCTGTATGAAGAGCAATAAGCCCCCAAAAGAAATCTTCCCTGTGAGTTCTTCCAAGGGCAAAGGCTAAAGATTAGCAATTCTGTGAAGATATACAGGCATTTTCATCTGAGTACTGCAGGACAAAATCTTACTAATAAACATGCACCTGAAACACTTGTGTGTCTTGTAATCTTCTTTCCACCCCACACTGCAGCCCTCATTTTACATTTCTGTTGATTCATATAGACTGTAAGGAAATTAAAATCCTTTGCTTCATTTTATAAAGCTTCTAATTCCATATTTCAGCCAAAATCCTTTCTGTTAGATGTACCACTTCACTAAACGTTGCTCCTGCACTCTTCAACTCACGTCTCTGACTCCTCCATTTGTAACAATCCTATTCTGGAGCTAAATAAGGAACTTGAAAAATGTAAATGAAGTAGGCAGAAAATGATTTATTGCAGCACCAAGAATTAAAACTAATAGAACAATACAGCCCTTTTTGATCAATCTACAATGCCCCACAGGCAGTTTCATTTAAGTCAAAGTGTTATCTAAAATAAGATTAGGAAAAGCAACTCAAAAGTATATTCTAGAAATATTTTAAACTGGCTTTGTAGACACACAAGGGTACTTGCTTTCTGCTGCATTAACACTGATGTGCTGATATGGTATCTGCAGAAGCCAGGCAATTAGAGCTCTGTGGGAGAGTGCTCACAGCACTCATTGAACTGCAGCATCGTTAAAAATACAATGTAAAATAGACATTGATGAGAGAAGTTTAAATAGTCGAAATACATGCAGAATGATTGTTGACAGTTGTAATCAAGATTTCTAAAGACTTAACTTTACTAATTAGAAGTCTAAATAATTGAATACATGCTAATTCACTTTAAAAAAATTAAAGATACTGACTGTTTTTTTCTGGGATTAAGGCTTTTTTAGACTCTACTTCTTTCCCAGATGCCTTAGTATTGTTCAAAAATAGCCAGAAATCAAAAGATATTTGGTCAGATATTGTGTTAACTTATTAATACTAAAAGATGAAGAAGCTCGAAGGAGAGACATTTGACAGATGACAACCTACATTTATATGCACTTTATCCTATTATTAGCACACTTCAGACCTTAAAGCACCCATGAAGAAACCTTAAATCAGGACTGTAAATTTAAACACCTGTAGATGTATGCTGTGCTGTACAAATTTGTTCCCTGGCTCTTCCTTATTCTCCTGAGTCATAGGCAGACCCTCACAGGGAAGGGTACAGCAAATATCCTTTTCTCTCCTCACTCCAAAAAACACAAGTTGAGTCCAGGAAATTCTTACCTGGTGCAGAATTTCAGAAAGTCAGATAATAACACTTGTATTCAGCTCCCTTTACCAGGACTTTACTAAAGGTGCACCAAGGTAAGACCACTCAGCTAAGGACCTCTTACACCATACCCTTTTGGATAACAACCTACACCACATGAGAGCTAAATATTAATGTGGCAGCAAAAGTCACAGGTGACAGAATTTTGTTCCAACTTACTGCCAAAGAGTGAAGTTCATCACCTTATCCTTCTGGTGTAGGCAGCGATTAGAGGAGGACAGACAGAGACTGGATCCCTCCTTTTTTTATGTCTCCTCATCCAGCTTCTTTAAAGAATCCTTTACTTGAGCCTATAATGAAACACAAGTTAACAGCTCAAATCATGGTTGAAAGCATTGATAAAAGACACACAGGATAGAATGAAAAACTCCCTTGCAGGGAAGGGAGCTCCTGTCTCTCCATCTGGCCACTGCAAGGTAGCAGAATGAATTTCAGCCCCCAGAGACCCCTTTCTGCCTAAGGAAAGGCCCAAGAGAGGGCCTCAGAAATCACCTCAGAGATGAAACCCTTTCCCCTGTCCTGAGTGCCTTCCAGGCATTCTTGGGTATGAAACATTTGCTGGAGTTCACGTGTGGAGCTACACCCAAACCATTGCAGTGCAAAGGTCTAAACTGGATAGGTTGTGACTGGCTCTGCTTGGGACGAGAAAACAATGGGGGACCAATGAGTTTGGGG
This sequence comes from Polioptila caerulea, assembly GCA_013397295.1. NCBI lineage: Eukaryota > Metazoa > Chordata > Aves > Passeriformes > Certhiidae > Polioptila > Polioptila caerulea. The sequence goes on along the minus strand of VYXF01008143.1, from coordinate 1,650,382 downwards.
TGAATGATCCCCAACCTCCCTTTTGAACACCTGAAAAATTATTCTTTAATCAAATTACTCTCTGCTGGATAGCAATTGCAGAGTAACCTGTTTGTTTATCAGATATCATGTATCAAATATGTGTCATGAAGACACTGCTGCCACTTATTGTTTCCCTCAAATGCAACATCATTTAAATTTTTATGAACCACCTTTCTTTGAAACTTGGTTTGAAACTTTATAGTATTTTTCAAAATAATGCATCCACTCATGGAATACAGTCAATTGTGTCTTGGGATACGAGATCGATAACACACAAAATCTCAGGTTTTGTGTTAAGCTTTTATTCTTGTATTAAATGAATTTGGACTGTCTTTAGGCTTGACATTACTGAAGTGATAATTGGTGACTCTTCATTTCTCTGAAACAAAGCAGTAACTTTAAGCATCACTCTCCATGGAGAAGAGTTTATGTCATAGAATTTAGCATCCCACCTAACATCACATTGGGGGAGATTGATCCAGAGAGGCAAAGACTGAAAAACCTTTACTGCCTGGAAGAAATCATTCTTCCTAAAAAATAATCTGAGATTTTATCAGGAACATAGGCAAGATACAGGGAAGTATGACCCTATTCATCATATATTTGTTCTATTTTTCTTCCAAAAGCACCATATTCACTGAAAAAGTCAGGTCTTTTCCAGATATCTGATAACACATTCACCACTAAATTCTAAATTTTATTTGAAAAAATGAAACCATTAAAACCTGTTTCCCAAACCAGAAAACTTCCACAATAAGGTAAAAAAATCTTCAATCAATTGAAGTAACAGAGCTTCAAAGGAAAACTTGGCAATTTTTCCTGGCCTTCCTAATTTCCAATAAAATATTTACCTTATAATCAAAATTCAGATATTCTCATGAGAAAAATGCAGGTGATTCCTAAAACAATCAGATGGTACACAAACTTCTGAGGAAATTTCTTTTCGTAACACATGATAGAAATTATGTAGCTACATAATTGAGTATGTAGCATGAGTGCAAGGAAGCACGGACTAAATTTATGCATTGGCCTTTTTTCAAATACTTCTTTTTCCCCTGAGAAAGCATAGTTTGCTCTTTTAAATATCCTTTGTTTTATCAATTGTCTTCCCATAGGCTTAATTCTCTCTCAGGGCTGTAATGTCAGTAAGTTATCTAGATGCTGAAAATGCAAGAAAACTTTGACATTTAGAAGCAAGCTAATTAATTTGCTTTGGAAATGCTCTAAAAGGCTGCAGAAATTAGCATCTTTCAGTACAAAGAAGCCAATGGTCTGGACAAGGAATAGAAACATAACAAACTATTAACAAAGGCAAATATTTTACTTAGCAATTTTTAATTTTTTAGGGAGATCTTTTATCACATTATATTTTCTTTTTAAAAATGTATCTATTTTGTAACAGAATAATTTCTTTTCAAAAATTTCCTAAATAGTAAAAGAAATGTTCCATTACTTTGTTTTTATGGAAGAGTTTTGTGGTCTAAGCCTTGTTCTCCTGACAGTGTCATGCACAAACTTTTGACTGTTCTTGGCTCAGAAAGAGCTCTGAAGTCACTTCCCCAGGTAGTTATTTAGTCCTATGTTTCTTGTCACTGCTTTCTCCAGCTCTGCTGCTCCATCTGACACCTTTCATGTGCCTGTGCTGAAAGCAGCAGAATTTGGGATCTGTGAAGAGCAGTTACTCAGCAAACAATGACATGGAGCCTGAACAGGCTATCCAAAGCACACTTGCCATTCATACTGAAAGCAGCCCTCGAGAAAGAGGCACACCAATCTCTGTTCCCAGTCCATCAAGAGTGCCTGTCCTAAGGGCTTCTTCTTCCAGAGTTACTGACACATCTATGACACATCTTCCTCGTCACACAGATCATAGAAGTACCATTACTGAACATAAGCAGCAGTTTTTTCTCTAAAGCAGCACAGAAAACCTTGTTAGATTGTGTACAGTAGCATCACTGTCCATAACATTGTATTAAATTATAGAGTCAACAACTCAAGCTGGGGTGTTCTCCACAAATTAATGTAGCAAACTGCTTCCAACATTTTAGTCAGTTATACTGTCCAAATGCCCTTCAGTTGTTTTGACATTGTGGAACAAGTTGTGGCTCTGACAATTTGATTGCCAAGGAATTTCATTTAATGAGGTTCACCAACCTGGTTTAATGTTAAGAAATAACTTCCAGCCCAAAACCTGCAATGTCTAAATCACTACAATATCAGTAAGAAACACTCACTGAGACAGCTACTGCTACATGTGAAAGTTATAGAATTCCAACCTAAATCAGAATGCTCCATCCCATTGTACTACTACCACAAAAACACATTAGGCCAAACTAAAATTATTTCATACACAGGGAAATCCATATATTAGCATGGGATTTAAAGATGATCCTTTTTGTTGATTTTTATTTTCAAGTAGAAGTGTTCTAAATGTTGTGAGATTGTTTCCAGAGAAGAAAAATTGACTTTCTTCTTAGTGTTAAAATTGATTTGCATCAGGCAGATTCTAGAATTTTACCTCTATGGACTTGATGGTGCAATATACACACCAAGTGACTGATTCAGTGAATTTCGGTGCCTTAAAATCTTACAAATTTCTGGATTAAGCTAATATTCATGTCAGCTCCAGTAAGAAAAATAAATAAATAATAAGTGAAATACATACACTCTTAAGCTATTGAGAATGCTGAAACAGAAAAAAGTAAACAGATGAGACCAATACAAATGTCTCCTCACAGGAGCTATGCCTATTAGAACCTCAAAGCAAGCAAGAAATATCCCTGAATGTAACTGTACACATTTGTCAGAAGTTTTATAATTGTTAACCTACAACAAAGACATCTTTTGCCTAATTTCCCTTTCTGGGACACCATTTGTCAGTCTCCGTGGTTTGGCTTTCAAGTCAAGAGTATTCTCTAAATAGAAGTGCAAGCATTCCCAAATTATAATTGTAAAGCAAATTTTCTGTTTCAGGAGAGACTACATTCTACATTTTTAAAGCAAATGTTAAAGTCCATAAAGAAGCTGGGCTTATTAGTATAACTTATAAATCAGATCATTTATAAATTCATATTTGTGGGACCCTGATTTTTGATTGTCTGATCACGACAGAGGCTTTATTATCACACAGACACATGCAAAGTAAACTGGCCAAAAACCCAATCTTGTGTCTGAAGAAATTAACCACTCTAACTTCTCCACTGGGTAATTTGCATTAGTAAAGGAAAAAATAACAAAAGCACCTCCATGACCCCACAGACTTTGACCCATAGTTGTTTAGGTACAATGGGGAATTGCTGTCACACACTGCTGCTGAACTAAGAAACAGAGTTTCTCTTCGTTTGCCTCCATCAGAACCAGCACCAAAAGTCTGGTTGATGACAGTGCACGTCTAATGTAATGAACTGAAAGTTCAGCCGGTCGTGCCCAGCCAGTGGAGACAGATGCCTAAGCCAGACACCGTGAGCCATCCCTGAGCACACAGGGAGCCTGGACAGGTGTCTGGATGCTGAAATCCATGGGGAAAGTCAGCATGGAACCACACAAAGGAAGTACTAGGGGCAACATGTACAACACGTGTATCTGGATCTCTTCTGGAAGCAAAGGCATGGCTCACCTTCAAGGTCACCTTCCCTGCTCTCATAAAACCTGAACTCATTGCAGCTCATGCACCCACTGCAACCAAGACCTTGCTAAGAGTTCTAAATTCAAGGGTGGGCACTACTTCATTTACAAATTGGTCCTTTGTAGTGAAACCTTCTAGACTGTAAGTGCTTTAGGAAGCAATGGGAGCCAGGTGACAAGGTACTGAGCATTCTCTAATCAAGCTGGGAAATGGCTGAAGCAGAACTATTTTGAAATGGGAGTATTCCCTACTGATTTCCCTTTCTAAAGCTGAGACTTTAATCAAAGATCATGGCAATTCACACAGAAAGAATTTAGATATTGCTCATCTGACTTTTACCTTGGCCAAAAAAAGCCAAACCCACAAAAATCCCCAGACTGAGAGACTGAACTGACTTTTGCCATAAGCATCAATTCAAGGGTAAAGCTGACTTTCTGGAATTGTAGTCACTGTATCAAGGTAGAACTAAGATTTGGGTACTTCACAGAGCATATTAAATAGCAGGTTTTATCTGAGCTCTAGCAGCAATCCAACTCTTACCCCACAAGACAAAAGACGTTTCCTGAAAGAGCCTGCTTTCAGGAGAAAATGAGACCTTAGCTAACAAAGTGCATAAAAAGGAATATCACCAATGACATTTTGTCTCTGTTTTGCCTCTCTAAGGGTAGCAATTCTTATTTCAATGCTCTTAATCAACCTCACTCAAATCATACCCCAAAGCTGCAGCATTACACAGTGTTACAAAGCTGCGAATTCGGTGCCTCTGGTGATGAATGAGGTAAAGAAAATCTCTCGTGTACACACATAACTGTCTCCAGATGTTTGCAGGTGACTCCACATGAAGCTTATGTATGCAGGCCCTGTACCTGTACCAGCATGCTCAGAGTAAGATTTTCACACGAGCACTCGGACTGTGTGGAGACTAAAAGAAAGGTTCAGTCTTCAATCACTCTGATTAGACAATGGAAATGAAGCCTGAAATTCTCCAATGGAAATGCCAGGAATAGAGTTAAATTAAATGTAAAGTATAGTACAGTCTATTATAGACTTTTCTGTTGATTTATAATTTGGGGGGGGGTTAGCAGCAGATAAGCACTCAGTCACCCCAGGGCATAGCTGTCTTTTTTAGAAATCCTTTGTTCCAGAATTCCAGTGGGAGAGTTTTGCTGAGATGAAGCTTTTAGGTATGACAAGCAGTGCTTTCTACTTTCACTTGAGTCAGAAAAGCTAATATGCAAATAGTCACAAATTAAATCCAAATCATTGACAAATGACTGTTTCTGAGAGACTTGAAGTAAGTTCATTTTCCAAAAAATAAGCTGCTGAGGGCTAATCTAATGCTTTAAAAGACCAGCCTACCCAGGCAATGTAGGAGGATGTCATTAATAAAACACCAGCATTTAGATTTTTCTTTAAAGAACACACTCAGAGCTGAAGAATGTCTTTAAATCTCTATAGCAGAGGTGGGTCAGAGAATCCCACTTGCCTGTAAAGAACACAACATTTTCCTACTCTGTTAACTCAGGGAAGACAGAAGCTAGAGGAGGAAAGCATAACAATGCAGAAATCTCCCCAAAACCTAACCAATACAAAGGTACTCAAGAGTGAAAAAAAATGAAATAAACAAAAAGTGATGCTCTATTCCACGGTTATTCACATTTAGGATCCACTCAAAGAAATGCACTTCTAGGTGTTGATAAAAATAAATACATTCAGGGAAAGCTTATCTGACACATATGAGAAATAAAGTGTAGAGTAGGTCCAGTCTAAGTGTTATATGGATGTAAGACTGAATTTGAAAAGCCACTAAAAGCATGAAATCCAGGGTTATTAACTTCTAACACAGTCTTATGGATGCTACACTCTGGTACATAGGGTCTTTGAGTCAGCCTCAAAAATGGAAAAGATTAAAATGCCTTATTTACTTGTCTTTAAGTTTGCAGTAAAAATGAGGGCTGACTGAAGAGATACATTAAGGCCACACTCAAATGGCAAGGGAAGAAATGCAGAAAAACGAAGCAAGACAAACGCAGGAAAAGAGGCCAGAGATCATGTGTAGGATCAGGACTGCACAGTAAAACGTGCCCACTCAGAAAGTGGGCCTGGAGGTTAAAATGAAAAATTACACGACATAATAATATAATGTGTGCAATTCTGGTCCTCTCTCACTCCCATATCATTTCAGAAATTACACAGAAGATCTAGAAGCAGCTCAGGAAAGTATGACATCAATGGGCAAAGTTAGGAACAGCTGCTAAACCTGTCGGAGAGGAAGGGACAGAGAGAGCTGAGAAGAAAGTCTGCAAGATCATTAATGGTGTGGAGGAGATTTCAATGTCCATCAAAAAAGAAAAAAGTTTAGGAACTTCTGACAAAAACCAGCAGGAAAAGGCAAATACAAAGTTCATAAGGGATTTGATTTTGCAAGCCTTACTGCAGCAGATAAAGATGCTGAAAATGGATCTGAGCTCAAGGGAAAGTGGGACAAGCTCATGGAAGAGCAGGCTTCTCGTGCTATTGAGTACAATGTCTCTACCCTCTTGCACAGAAGATCCTTTCACTCAAAAGTGTTGGAGGCTGAGAAAATATTTAGTGAGGCACCACAGTATGTTTGCTCTGTTGGATGCTTTTCTCCTATTCACTCTGGCTACTGCCATAACAGGACACTAGGCAAGACAGATACCTGCTGAAATCATGCATAAGCTTTGTTCTGCTTTTAAGTAAATACAGCTGGTGGATATTGCTATCATGACATTCTGTGGTAAGGTTGGAGTATTCAAGTCCTTTGGGCACTGCTCCTAGTTTTCTTTCAGCTCAGAATACTTGACACAACTTTCTTGACTCCTTTTAGCCAGCACATTTCAACTGTGTTCTGGATTATTCCACTTCAACTGGAGCCTGGCTGCTGAGTCATAATGTATTAAAAAGACCAAAGATTTTGTAAAAAATTATGAAAAATGAATAATCCTCTCCCAACAAACTTCTAACAAGGTGCTTTGAGCAAAAGCTTTTCATTAACTTCAGGACTTCAAAGCTGACATTCAGTTAAGTATTTCCAATGAGCAAAAGCAGAAGTATAACTAGCAAAATTATTGTCAAGTGCTTTTTCATTCAATCAGCTGGCTGGGAGTTAAGAAAAAGACAGGAATATTCAACATCTTTCCACAAATGGGAATGTGAAATTGCAGGTTATATATAGTCTTTTTCTCCAGAGCAGATGCTGCTATTCACACACACCAAGTACACTGAGCAACGGGCTGTTACCACCCCTCAGTGCTTCCAAAAACCAAAACAGGTAACATTGAACAACAATTTAGGTAAAAATAAGTTCTGAACTTATTTTTAAGTGAAAAAACCTTTGAAAGTGTAAATAACCAATAAATAACCACATATGTATAAGAAGTGAACACAACAGAGTGTGAACACTTTTCACCTTTATTTCAAAGCCATGTTCCTGTGCTGAGCAGTGTTCATGTGTGTGCTTATTTAACTTTCCTAACAATAACTGGGAGATTACTGAAATAATTTCTGTGTTATGTATGCAATGGTCTAAAATTCCAACAGAATATGTATAAATATTTGTAAATAAATAGTCTGTTGGAAAACAGGAAGGTTCAGAAATTTTGGAAAAACTAAATAATTTTTGCTGTCAGCCATGTTGCTAGTTTTAACTTCTCTGTTGGTCCAGTTTTCCCATTATAAAATACATACTGACAAATCCAAAGCAGCTGTAAAGTCATATTAATTAAAAAACCTAATCATACATTTGTTTTTGCAACTTGAAAAATTTGCAAATCTCTTCCAAAAAATAATTTTTAAAAAGAAATAATTTTGTATTATTTCCATTTTTATTCTTTCAATCTTCTATTATTTTATACCCATCCTTGTATTTATTGTCTTATAACACCAAAATTTACTGCAATTGAATAATTAAAATTGCATGGGTATTTTTTCAAAATTTTTTTCAAAATTTTCCTCAGCTGTTTAAAAATCAGTTGTTGCTTGTTTTGATGTCTGCCCCCAAAATAAAGATATGGAATCTTTCACAAAGAAAACATTCTGATATTTGAGCAGCCGGAGTTTAAACCTGCACGCAACATAAACAGTGGAAGAGTATGAAGAATATTAATTCAACATCTTTCTTCTAATCTGCAGGAATCAAAAATAAAAACAAACATTCCCAGAGTATTGTGAAAATCTCCATCTCTTTTCAATAGAGTCCTTCATCAAGAGTTTAACATAACTGTCATGAGAGGCACTGATCCCGTATTGCTGCTGTTAGCACCTGGTCCCAGCAGCTTTGAGAGGTTCAAAACTTGAGCACTTGTGACTTTGCCTACACCTAACATCAGACAAAGGGGTCCGAAAACCCCTGCTTGCCACCAGGAAGTGATTTTCTGCTACATTGGGCAGCACCATGCTATGTTTAACACCTTGGCCGTGTGTAAGGCCAGAGATCAGGGAGGATTAAATGATGCTGCCATTAGAAATCTATAATTCAACTAAAATGCTTTGCTGGAATCTTTTTGTTCAAGTTAAATGTAATTTGTAAAACTAGTTCAAATGTTTGGGCACAGAGAGAGCAGGAATAAACTGCTCCTGGGTTACCAACTCAGGCCTCTGGCTCCAGTTTGCTCTGCTTCTCATACCCCAGCTGGTTCCCTGGGCTAGCAGACATTTTGGGGGTAGCCTTTCACAATCTCTCCTACTGGAAAGGAAACATTTGGCAGAGATATTAATGATGAGAGCAGGGAATCCAATCCAAATCTCTTCAGTATTTGAGTGCACCAGACTATTTTGGGTTGTGGTTCACTCTTTTTTGTAGTCAGAAGCGGCTCTGTCCCACTAGAACTGTACCTGACTAATCAACAGCGGGGTGTCAGGCCACAAGAGAGAGCTGCTTCATGGGAAGCAAAAACCAGCAAAATGCATCCAGTGTTAAAAACAAAATCCATGACAAACCAGTCTGACACCTACATAAAGCTGAAATCTTGAGCACAGTTACTGAATGCTCTATTTACAAGTACAGAATCCTAACTAGAAAAATAAATCTTTCTGTGGGATGAAACTTAGAAAGGATTTTTTTTCTGTCAGTTAAACCATGTCAAGGTGAGATTGCTAGTAAATTTTCTTTTGTCTTGCTTCAGAGTCTGATGTTATATATGTCAGTCAGCCTTTAATTTACCTAAGCAGCACAGTTGGCTAAGCGTGGGAGGTTTTTGCATGCTTATAAAATAGTAGAAGAAAACTTTAATACTTCTGCTTCACAACAAAAATAATAATAATAATTTAGAATTTCTCCAAGAAAATTTATGATGGATACGCAACTCATCATTTTCAAAAGCAATAAAATAACACTCTAAGTAACAAAACAACTATTCCTATACTTTCCAATTAATTTCAATTGATGAATTTCCAAATAATATAGCCAGACACATTTTATTTAGTTATTTTCATTTAAATATCACAGAAAATCATCTCAGCTTCTAGATGCCCTAATATAACAATAAAAAATCATTACCCTAAACCCAGAACAACATCCAAATAAAATGAAACTACCAGACAATAACTCTGACCAAAGTCTTATCCCTTCTGACAGCTCAGAAAAAAACCCACTCTACACATTCTGAATTATTTTCAAAAAGCTGGACTTGGCACTTTATTTTGAAGCCAGTCTCACCAAGCTCAATTTGATGGGTGAAGGACATCCCAAACTATGAAGCCACTTCTGAGCAGGGAGAAATTGGTGTAAGCATTTCTGATACTGAAACTGTAACCATGCAAGAGGCTGTATCTAAGCAGTAATTTCAAGAAACACACATCTTTTTACCAAACCCTTACATTTCTACCAGCAAATATCTCAGAGCACTCCTGTAACCTTCTCACAGAAGATAATTCCACCAATTGAACATGTCACCCTGGTGTTTTAGTGCCTGTTTGCACATGGACTTTTGTGACGTATTTCACAGCACACAACAACTCCTACTTTTAGGCAACAAAAACAAGGTCAGAAGCAATGAAATATAGCAGGAAATGGTTCAGCCTCTCAAGAGACTGGCATGTGTCCACACAATCAGAAAGGAAGTGCTGTTCATTCACAGATTCCCATTCTAGCTTTAAAATAGGAAACTCAGGTACCAGCAGCATAATCCTAGTGGCAAGGATTACAGAAAGGGGTGGAAATCCCTCTTGGGTGCCAGCAATATCTCCAGACCATTGTTACCTACTTTTGTCACCATTAACTTCACTCTGTTATACTGAAGCCAGCCAGACTATCCCTACATCTGTGGTGTCAATGCAGATCTATTCAAACAAGAAAATTAAATAAAAATACCCCAAAATTAGTAATTCACTCTGTTTAAGAACCTACAGCAGGCTGGGAACCAGTAAGCATTTCATTTACCAGCTGTGCAACTGCAGCTGTCATTTGTTACTGCTCCATTTCTTGGCAGCTTCCCCAGCCCACCAGTTTATCTGGCCAGAGATGGGACTGCCGAGATGCAGAGGAGCCTTCCTCAGCACAGCCTGACCAAGCCAGTGACATCAGCACACCTCACACAGGCAAGGGGCAGACATCTGGGGGAATGAGTGGTTTACCTCTTCATCTTCTCACTCCAGCCCCTTACATACTTGCAAAATAAGAACAGCAACAGTAGAGCACTCTAGTCACAGATTTGTTCCTGGGACCACTGAGAAGCAACTTAACCACCAGAGAGCATCAAAAATGCACTTCAAACATGCAGATAACATCTCAACACAGTCTGCTCCAGAGCACACTGACTAGCAGACAGCCATTGAGTAAAGATGAGTGCCACAGCTAATGACAAAAACTAAAGAAAAAGGTGGAAGAAATACACAAACAAACTGAGAATCACATAAACACCACGGTTTCCTATTCTGCAACTCAACGTGGGACATTAACCTCACAGCAAATCACTGAGAAGATTGCCAGGACACTTTAAAGCAGGAGCTAAATGTTATATCACATGCACTTCTGCTTGACAAAACCGATGTCAATTTTCCCCTGCAAAGGACTCTTGGGATTTCTCCAGCCAAAACAGATGAGGCTTTAAAGGGCAACCCAAGACTTCACAGAGGAGGAGAAGGTATCTCTTATCTGTGAAAATGAAAAAGAAGTGTGTAAACAGTGGCTACTCCAGAGCATAGCCAGATAGGATCGCTGTCCTTTTCCACACCTAAACCATCAAAGATTCTCACTTTATACTTGCATTGTATAAGAAGGAAAGAAAAACTTTGTGCAGCAGTTTGGATAATCCTTGCTTCTCTTTGGGTAAATCTGGGTACAGTACTTTGGTGGGATTTCAAACTCTTCCAAAAGATGTGGGGAAGTTTGAGAAAATGTCCAGTTTTCTACACAGAGATGACTCAAGATTTTTGGAAATGTCTCCAGCTATCGAATATTTGTGTGTGCTCACTGTGCACAGAGTTGTTGACTGACCTTCAACATATTAATGTCAGGTATTTGTAACCACTAAAAAAAAGCAAAAAAAAAATAAATTTCTGGGTTAAGATTCATTAAATTTTAATAAAGAAGATTATAATAGCTAGCATAGTCTCTCTTTAAAGTAAAGGAAATTACTACTTTGCTATCACTAAATGGGAAAAATATTTTCAATACTAAAAGAGTAAATAATGTTATGTAAGATCATTTTATTTCCAAAGGGCATTTTTAAACTAAAGCTTGGCATATAATGTTGGAGCTGCCCATGAATACTGCATTTTGTTAATTTCAGACACTAATGTTCAATGGTTTGAAAATTTTTAATGAGAACTGCCATCTCTGTCAATTGAAGCCCCTGGAAAACAGAATTAAAGGCTGAGGTCTTGTTCAGCATTTGAAAAAGTAACTCTGCTTTTAAACCTTTTCGAATTCTCATATAAACCTAATTTCTCTTCATTTGGCTGCTGTACATTTCCATAAGCTGTCCTGCCTAAAATCAAGTAGTACTGTGCAGACATGGAGGGTTGCCCTCCTTTATGGAACAAAAGACTTGTAAGATCTCTTAGAGAAAAATATGCCTTAAATTCCAGGTTGAAGGTGAAGCCCTTGTCTGCCATCAAACGCATCTTCCCTCACGATCAACAGAACCAGCAACACTGACTGAAAATCAAGTTCTTGTCATTAATTCTCAGGTTACTGCAAGGAAAGCTCTTTCTATATTACTAAAAGCTACATGATTCCCAGATTCCCTCACAGAAGAAATGCGTCATTAGAGAGGTTGAAGAGAGTGTTTCAGGGATAACAAAAGAGCCTTTAAATTTTATCACATGTCAGATTTGAGCTGATTTCTCACAGCTAATTCCACACTTCAAATGTTGGAAACAAGCTTGTGGGACAGGAGCTGAATGCTCATTCAAGCATTATTTTCTCCCCCATTAGCAGTGAAGGTTCCTGTGAGGTTCAGTTGATGATTGCTAGACTGAAAAAATAGTACTGGCCATGAAAAATCACCCCATACATGTATATGTTCTTAAATAAAGTTTATATTCCTAAAGAGATTTCTAAAAATAGGAGTTTGGTTTTGTTTTCATGCCTCTATTCCTAATAGAATCATGATATTGAAAAAGTTGTAAATTGGAAGTCCAGAGAGTCCGCATCTGAATGTACTCTGGTCTGAGTTATCTTCATTTCTATATAATAGAATTTTAAAGCCTTAGAGAGTCATGAAAACAAAAATAACCATTTCTAAATGCACTCATAGAAGTGATAACAAAAACACACATTTCAACAGTTTGTCAAGCTGTCTTGCTACCTATAATCACAGTGATTGAAGTTTCTCTATTTCAAAGGTAATAATAGCAGTGGTATAATAAGGAAAAACTATTGCAGTTCATTAGTCATGGTACATTAGAAGAAGAGATTCTTTGGCAATTTTATGGCCATTTTAAAAATGGTGCCTTCCCAAAAGAGAAGCTCTTAAGAGATTCATACTTCACTTGTTTTTCAGAAGCTGGGTAAACCACATCCAGAAAAAGAGTGAATTCAAGTAGGCTGTGCAGAGGGAGGGAAGTGCTTGGGAGCTGCAGAACCAGCGCACAGATTCAGCATCTTGTTTATTTGTAGTGCCTGACCTACATCTGGCTACCCAAACACAGAGGAGAGGATAGTTCAAAAACTTGTTCTGCATTTGAAAGATGTGATATAGTCCTCTCTGGAGAACAGTAAACAAGCAAGATAGGGTTGAAAAGCTGCAGATTTTTCCTCAAGAAAGCAGTGTTACATCCTGTAGGAAGCAACATACACTGACAATTTTATCCCATAATGAAAACACGGTCTATGGCTGAATTACAGTCATGAGTAAAATGATAAACTCTGCATTCTTAAACAACAGAATCTCTCTGTAATAAAACAAAAATGTGATTAACCTGATTCTTTGTGATTTTCCTCAATGAAATCCTTGTTGAAAGAACTGAGCAGGAGGAGACTGCGAATGAGAAGGGACAGTTCTCTGATGTGGACAGCAGTTAAATATTGTTGTATATGTATCCAGACATGAAGAGAATGTGTGGATTACAGACAAGTATGTTAAGCTCTATTATATTCCTCATAGGCAGCTTTTACAGCCATGTAAAATGATGTACATGGAGAGGGAGGGAACAACACTGAGCTTCAACCTGATTTTCCACATAAAATTATCCTTACTTGGAAACAACTCCTCAGTATTAGAAAAGATAATTTCATGAAAACATCAACTCAGTTCACAAAAGGTAGGTTAAAGGAAGCAAGTGTTAGGAATTACTAGGACAGAGGTAAAAACCAAAACACTAAGAAGATGCAGCTTTATGAACTACAAGATGACCATATCTTGACTGCTCCAAACACTTTCAGTTGCCCTGCTTAAAAATTAATGGAGGAGAAATAGAAAACCTGCAGAGAAGGAAAGAGATGATAATAAAAAATATGTTATCCTTTCCATATTGAATACTATTTAATCATCCTGCAAAATGAAAAGAAGTGGGGAAATGACAGAGACCTATAAAATCATGAGCAAATACCACGAACAGGGATAGGGAATGGCTGTTGAGCATTGCTTCCAATCTGACAGAATAGCTGGGCTACCTTTTGCCACTAAATTCAAAATACAGCTATTAAAAATACTATGGTAGTTTATTATATTCAATTTAAGCATTGCAACTTAAATTAAAGCATTAAAATTGAAAGGCTGAATAAACTGAGCTGAACACCAATGTAAGTACATGTCTTTGGAGAACAATCAGGCTTAGTTTTCTTTTCAACTGGTTTGTGATACCAGATAAAGCAAAATAATTCTCACTAAGCTCTAAATTATGAATGATACAGTAAATTTTTAATGTTAAAGGTGCATTATTGTTTACTCTTAGCTTCTACTGCTCCTTTTCTCTGTTTAACTATTCTTAGGAAACACAGACAGCTTTACTGAAGATAAGAAATAATGAGCTCCTTTCACATTATAATTCAATGTACAGACATCTGACCTGTGAGTTTTTCAGTCTCTAGGGGGGACTGTACATGATGACCAGCTCTAGAAACAAATGCTTCATCCAGAGTCAGTGATTTCACTGAAGCCACTGTCCAAGATCCTTACAAGCTACAGTGAATCATCCTGAAGGGAAAGGGAACATACAAATAAAGGGCCTGGTCTTGCAAATACCTGACATCTGTGCTAGAACTCCTTTCTGTCCTCAGTTTTCCTGAAAGCAACCAGGTGGCCATCATTACGATTCCCCACCTTCTTTCTCAGGTTTACAACTCTCAGCAGTGGCTCCCAAGAAAACACCACGCTGTGTTACCCCTCTCCTGCTCAGCTGCAGGGAACAGCTTGCTTTTGTGAATAAAACCACTTTGTACCATACTTTGGATTGCTGAGTACATTTTCTCATGATAGAGAAAATCCATCTGGGGAAACTGTAAACGGCAAGAGTCTTGTGTGAGAGAGAACAGAAGAATTGGGAAAGAAGAGGAATTAGGTCCTCTTTAACCTGCACAGTTCCATTATCACTAGCAACCCCCTCAAGCTGAAGCATTTAATTTTGCCTGGTATATGAGCTCTTTCTGATAGTAAACAGTTATTCAGAAGTAGAGAGCTAAGAAATCATGGACCATGAAGAATCCAGCCTCTTTTCACTAAAGTTAATCAAAGCTGTGGCACTAAAGTTAATGTGAGCAGAATGAAATAAAATTTAGATATTTTTCTATTCCTCTATTATGCAAATTAACTGTGACATGCACTGCTCTATTGCTTATTTCAACAACAGCAGGAAACCCAGGTAAGCTAACACATTTTTCTTTTACAATTTACACTTCAAATTATATGATCAGCCCCCAGCATGCTGCATTGCAAACTATTGCAGGCTAGCAAAACACAAGATGAGGATTTCATTGCTCACAAGAAGCATTTCAGGGCTGGGAAGAAAATTACCGGCAAAGTTTCTAAATACAAAATACGGTCACATTATGGTAAATATGCACTGGGTTTTCTTCTTGGAGATAGCTTTAAAATATCTCCAGCACCCAGTAAAACATTTTTTATATATGTCGTTATGAACTGCATACAATAACCTACTTCTGAAAGGTTTAGAGTCACATTTAAGCTCTTGTAATCACACATGGAAATGAAATAACCTTGTGGCATTTACAATCTTGTTTAAATGAAACTGCTTTGTTCTAGTAGTCACTCAGAACTACATCATAACCTGCTTTCAGACTGACTGTCAGAGCAGCTTTACCACCATTGCTCAGACTCTGCAAAGAGCACGCTGGACTCTTCCTTCAGCCTTTCCTCCACAGGCAGCTCCGACCTGAAAGGACAGCACCACTGCACAAGAGCCTTCCATTTCCCAGGACTTCCTTCATTTATCATCTGGCACAGGGAAAACAATAGCATGAGGCTAGGAATTGGCACCCAAACTGCCAATGCCAGTCAGAAGGAAAAATCAGGACTGGAGGCTTCCATTTACATCCTTAAATGCACATGCAGTCCCTCCCCATTGCACATGGCCCTTCAGTTCCCCAGACTTATTACAGCACAAGAGGGCAAAACAAACAAGAGCAAAAGAGATTTCCCACAAAGAATAACATAACAGAATCACAGCAGAAGATTATACATTTCTTATTGGCAATTATTCAAGTTTGGGTTTTGGTTTTTTTATGTCAAAGATGCCTTAACAACACTAAAAATATTTCAGTAGGACATTAGATCCTATCACAATTAGATATGACCTAAAATATTAATTCTCAGTGTTTTCACACACTGTAATCCCATGTGTCATATAGACAATATATCCCTTTTGATTCAGGCACATTGAAAATTATAGAAGTTTGCAGCAGTTTCCAGTCAGAGGAAAGTCTCAAGCTAAAAAGTTAATAGGTGAGGATGAGAGAATGAGGATTTTCCCTGAAAATTCCTCATACACAGTCACTATTGCTGATCAAAGACTGTTGTTTCATTGAGATCTTGAAAATTTAATACAGAGTGAGTTTTGGTTCACTGGAGCTAGTGACAGAGCTCATGTCACATGAAAGCTCATGTCACCTGTTGCTCTGAATCCACCTCTCCAGCAACAGTAATTAATAGTACAATAAATAAAGCACACTAAGAGTGACAGCTGGAGGTGGTTCAGCCTCCCTACCTCTGAAACCTGAGGTAATAATTTAGGAACATTTTCCTCTGTTTTAATTATGATATCACTTATACAAAATAAAGTATCCACAGACTTACTTCACTTCAAGCAAACACATGACAAGCAGAGTCTAGCTTTGAATTTGGCCTTGGATATTTCTGAATGCAGAAAAGATCTGACATTTTGAAATGTGTTTTCTATTTACTGAACCTTGCCTGCTTCTGTGTGATTTCACAAAAACTTTTAAGAGACTATTGTACATGTTTCACATGCAACCAACCCTCTCTGGACCATGATTTATTTTAAATGCACAGCCAGTTAAACTATTTATACTTGCAGATTAGCATTTTCCTTTTGAAAAACAGCTTTTTATGATTTTTGTTTTTATGATTTTGTTAGTCCTGTTTCCTCACATGCTCAAAACTCATCACTATCATTGCACCATAACAATCAACTGTAACAGTTTCTGATGCCAGGGATCTCCCATTATTCTGCAACACTGATAGTGTAGGTACTAAAGCAAGAAAATAGGCAAAGTTTTGTATTAATTATTTCTTTGTAAATGATCAAAGACTGTCAATCCACCAAGATTTCTCTTTATGCTTACAGATTCTAGGTCATCTGACATTTTCTAGACAACTGAAACAGCACTAAGTACATCCAAGTCTTGAGAAAGTGGTAACTTTTTACAGCCTGAGGAGATATGGCTTTGGAATGATGTAACTGCAGCCTCTGGCCCCTGTGAGGGGCATCAGGGAGATGGAGCCAGGCTTTTCACAGAGGTGGTGTGGTGGGAGAACAGGAGTGGAATAAATTGGAAGGGGGGGAAAAAGGGGGGGGCGTGATCACAAAAGATTTAAGGAAAGACTTTTTTCCTGTGAAGAGAGTCCAGCAGTGGAACAGAGCCCAGGGAGGCTGTGCTGCCTCTATCCCAGTTTTCAAGACCCAGCAGGATAAAGCCCTGAATAACCCAGGCTGTTCTTTTGCCTGACCTTGCTTTCTGCAGGAGGTTGGACTAGAGACCAACTATGTTAAAATCCACCAGAAAAGCTCTGAGCTCTTCCTCTTCCTTTTCAAAATTGTTAAAAAAGCAACTGACTTTTAATAAAAGTGAGAGATTGACAAATATCCTTGCCCTAATTTTATCTTCCTGTCTTTTAAAACACAAAATATTTCACCAGTGTCCTTCATTTTGAGATGATTTTCAGATATGTAAGGAAATGCTATTTACATAACAGCTATATTGAATGTTACATTTCATATCTGACACGTATTGCACTCAACTGGCTCTGCATGTTTCACCAAGAAAATAAACTTTGAAGATAGCATGCATGTATAACTGTAAAACATTCAAGATGTTGGCAGTTAAAAAAATGCACACAAGAATCAACACATTACTCCATGATGGTTTTTCAAGGGTTTTCCTTTTGTTTTCCACTGGTTTTAAGGGGGTTTTTGGTTGATACTGGATTTCTAAGACAAGGACATGGCTGAATATAAAGAAACACTGCTCAGCTGTATGCAGCACCACCAAATATAAATTCCTCTGATGGAATGCAGAGAAAAAAGAGGATTGTGATGAACATGTAGTGCTCCTCTTAAGCCCTATAAGCTGATTGGAGATTTTATTTACAAAATAGGCTTGTGAATGTCTCAGGAAGTCTCATTCAGCCACTGTGGTTGGTAAAGAAAAGGTCACTGACTGAAGGTGGAAAACAAAGCCCTGGACTGCTACAGATTCATTTTCCTGATAATGTAACAGACACTGACCACAGAGTAACTTTTGTATCCATGCTATCCACATTGGGAATCTATTTATATTTCTTCCACAAAGTCAGTCTTGATTATTTTAGCTTATTACTTCTATTCCCTGCTTCCCTGAAGAGCCAGCAATTTGGAAAAAGAGTCAAACAGAAGTGATTTGTATGCACTGAGAATAGAGGCAAGTTCTTAAGATTTTTAATTTTAGTAGTGGGGCTTTATCCTCACAATGACACCTGCAGAACTAAATTTAGGTATGTATCCTCTTCTGTATATGTCAGAGTACCTCAGGTAGACTTGGTCCAGAAAAATCATAGTCCAGGGCTGCTCAAAGTCAGAAATGGAAGAAAAGAGCTCATTTATCAACCAGGACTAATAATAATGGTACACAGTATGTTCATATATCACAGAATTCATATATCATGAAAATAAGCAAATTATATCTTGAAATTATTAGGGACATTTTTTTTTCTCCAGCAGGAAAAAGGAGAACAGGAATTTTTCTTCTATTTTATTGAAATAAAGAAATATTGTTGAAACACTCTTATAAATGTCTAGAACATCATCAGTAACGCTTTTCAAATACCATCCATACACAGTTCTATTTTTAATGTTGGACTGTTCTTGAAGGGTGCTAAGAAAAAAATTTATTCATAACACATAAAGCTATATCCTGACTATGCATTCTCCTCCATTTGGGAGAGAATCCCAAATGTTGACAAAATTTTAGAACTATTTTCAAAATTTTAAGAGAACCCAAGTCCTATCTTTTCATTTTTTTCCAAAACTAACATTTAAGGATCAAATCCTGTAAATTTGATCTCACAGGTAATTCATTAGAATGCCAATAAATCTTTTCAATTCTGCAAACAGGCTCAATAAATACACACCCTCTAGTGATTAAAGGTTTCTCATCCAAACACCACATTTTATTTTAGTGTACAACGTTAACAGGAATTGTTTTGAATTAGCCCTTTTCCTTAGGAAGTCTATTTTCAGGAATGCAGAAAAGTAATTTTCTGAAAATCTGGGTAAATATATAACATATTTACACATTTAACAAAAATTTTATTAGCTCTTAGAAGCAGAATTACTGGCAATGGAGAATCTTCTGTTGCAAGTCTTGAATCTGGTAATTCACGATTTCCAAACCAGAACATGTTCTGCACTGCCTCACAAGTGATCCAGGGTTCTATGGCTTTCTTTTCTCAGATTATGCACACATCTTTTATCTGTAGGAAGAAACTTCAGGCATTTCTAAAGCCTGGCACAGCTGTAAAATCCTGCAGATGTCTTGTAAAGTTGTTTTACCTGTTGCATGGACATTGATCTGCATAGAGAACCCTGGCTTGGAGAGCTGTGCCATTGAAAACAGCCACTTGTGTCTCACTTAGGGAAAAGATTTGTTTTACTTTCTTTTTCTCTTCATTAAAACACATTTTTGATTGCTTCTCTATGTACTCTGGTCTTATGCTGATTCCTCAAATTTGCTATTGTTTTAGTTATTAAACTTATCAAAATACTGTAATTTGGGAATTCTGTACTTAGTTATACCCAGAACCACACTGAAAATCTGCTTCACTAATTTTGCTCCCCAATTTTCACAAATGCAATAAATAGTGCTATAAAAAACAGCTCTGTGATAACTTTCATAAAAGAACATCACACATTCACAAAAATAGAACAAGCCCAGGAACTGCAGTCCTGTGTCAGAAGCAATTCCTGATAACTATCAACACTTCTAAGTTTAAGAAAAATGGCACTAATTTTTTTTTTTTGCCGGCTGTTCTTCACCTCTATATCATCACAAACCTGAGGTTGCAGCATGTATTATTCTGTATCCTGTAATGATGACACACTTGCAGGGTGCATTTTCATGGAGTGACTATTAGTTTCAGCTCTGTTTCAAGGCTGAGAGAAAAACTTGGATTGGTGCTGACATGGCACCCCAGCCAAGCGCTTACAAGAAGTAATTGGGCAGCAAGCCTGAATGGTCTTTTCATTGCTTTTATTTAAAATTATATTGGTGAGGGATTATTTCCCTCCTGTTTTAACTTGGTACCCAATTTTACATGACACATCTCATCAGCAAGTAGTAACAAAATGCTGTGTTTCCAAGGGAACCAAGAGGGAGCATTGCCATGGGGCCTGAGGCAAGGTGAGCGTGCCGTGGCTGCAGTCACCAGCACCACTGCCAAGGGCTGTTGATGTTGATCTCAGCTCCAGAGAGGCACAAGGAAGAGAAAAAAGCAGAGGATATCATTAGTGAGACTCCTGCCCTGTGAGACACCTCATAGCACATCCAGAAACCCCAGGAGAAGCAGCAAGGGCAGATTTCAGACAGTTTTGACCTCACTCTGCACCACCCTCGCTCCCAGCCTAAGCCCTTTCCAAGCTCCTGCGAGGAAAACCAAGGGAAATTGGGTATAGATCAAAATTTTCCCTTATAAGAGGAATATACCTTTTTTGCTTAAGATAATACCTTGAAAAATAAAAGTTTTGCCAGCCTGGCCTTTCCCTCTTCTTCTATCTATACATTCATAAGCAATACTCTATATTTTGGTCATCAATACCAAACTATATTTTAGCTAATATTTGTAAATGCCCTCATGATTATCACCTACAGGCATGAGACACCCAGACATTAATTATAAAAACTTGACACACTGATTAATAAAAGAAAAACAAAACAAACGAACAAACAAATCCCCCCCAAAAACACACAAGAAACCTAATGTTAGCAGGAAAAGGAAACTCATTTGAGCTGGGTTTCACTCAACTTAAAAACTCATGAATTTTGAATTAATATCTTTATCCTACTGCTCAAAGAATGCATTTCTCCCAAGCTTCCCAGCTCTTTTCTGTTCAAAAGATTAAGCTTCACCATCAGTGTGATGTTCAAATGTAGTTTTTTACTTCATTTGAACAAGTCTATTGCATCAGTCTGTTAAACCCCAAATCTTATGAAATACAGAGTATCAGGGGTTTAATGCCAATCCAGCTCATAAGAGATATTGCTCCTCAACAATTCACACATAAGGAATTTCTCTTGTATGAAGTAAAGTACATTTTATCATTAACCTACTAAAGAAAATTAATGGAAATCTGTGGAAGTAAGTTATTCAAATAAAATTGCTTTAATGAAAATAGAAATAAGAAAAACAAGATTCTGGATGACACTTCTGGCAGGTGGATCTCCAATTAAAGAGTCATCTATGACAATGATGGTTCAAAAAAACCCCTCTGATTTTTTTCCCCTAACAAAGGAGATGTATCTCTTAACAAAACTATTCCTCAGCCAATTTAGTTCCTGTATATCAATTTCTTTCCACATGGATACAGGAGTGTAGTGAGCCCCATATGAGTAAAGCCTAAGAAGGAGCTTAACTTAAAGCATGTGTGGAATCCATTTTGAACTCCATGTTTAATTTGTTTTCTTTAACAGAGCTCTAATTCACTGAAATCAATAGATTTATTGCTGAAATACTGAAGGTTGAGAGCAGAGATTAACCAAAATATATAGGTTATTTCAAAAGGCCAAGCATATATTCTGCATGTGCATACATTAAGGAATAAAATCCTGAGCAAATCCTGCCAGCTCTCCACTGGCACCAGAGGGAAAAACAAAAGGCTGAAGTTTTCTTGAACTTCCCCACCAATTCCTATCTGCCTGTAATCAATTTCCTATTTCTGATCTGCGCTTCCAATTTCAAAGCAATCCTACAAGAGCCTTCCTTCTAATTTATTATAGCAGTTCCTTTGAAAAGCTTTGTGTTAAGCCATTTTACGCCGTTTTCAAATACACAATTTCCATCCAGACAATCCCAAATTCTGGAAGTATCCTCACTCTCTGTTTGACAGACTATAAAAAAACAACACAATAAACTCAACTAAAAAGCTCCCCAACAACCCAAACAAAAATCAAACAAAAAAAACTAACCAACCAGCCAGGCCCTGCTTTTGCTGTTGTAAAAGCCACCTTCTCTCCTGGCCTTCATCCCTCAAGATTTCTTTTTATGAGTGTTGATTTGGCACTGCCTGGTTTTTGGTAGCAGGGGGGCACAGCAGCGGCTTCTGTGAGGAGCTTCTGGAAGCTTCCACCATGTCTGACAGAGCCGATCTCTGGTGGCTCTTAAGAGGGACGTGCTGCTGGCCCAAAGAGAGAGACTGGTAACGCCTCTGTGATGACAGATTTTAGAAGAAAACCAAACCAGGGCGGCCTGCAGCCAGCCTGGCCTGCATGGGCACTGCGGGCACAAGGGCAGGGCCGGCGGCTTCTCCTTCCCGGGGCCTGCACCAGGAGAGGCCTCAAACAGCGCCAGCGCCGCGGCCGCCACTGCCCACACAACGGCAGCGGGGCCGCTCGGTCAGCAGCGCAAACACGGCGGTGACTGCCCACACTGACCCTGAATGAGAGCAGCCTCTCGGTGCTGCAGGATCCCAGAGTAATCTCTGAATGGGTGGGACTTGTTGGCAGTGGGGCCTACGGGCAGCAGTTTTCTTCCAGTCAGAGAAGAGGAGGAGGTGAGGACATGTGAGAGAAAATAACATGGCAGCACCAAGGTCAGTGCAGAAGGAGGGGCAGGAGATGCTCCAGGGATCGGAGCCGAGATTCCTCTGCAGGCCGTGGTGAGGAGCATGGGGAAGCAGCTGTG
>VYXF01008143.1:1615163-1627577 GCA_013397295.1 Polioptila caerulea | reverse complement strand
GGGAGGGACCCCACAGCACAGCAGAGGGAAGACTCCTCTCCTTGAGCAAACACAAGATGATCTCAGGTTAAAAAACCGACCAAAATCCCCACACCCTGTCTCCCTGCACTATTGGTGTGAAGGAGGGAAGGGCTGGGGGGAAAAAGCTGTTTTAAAGGCTTATTTTACTTCTCATTAGCCTCCTCTGACTCTGTTAATAATAAATTTACCTTATACCTTTAAATTTGAGCCTATTTTACCCTTATAGTGTTTTCTCCCAGTCCTTATCTCAACTCATGAACCCTTTGTTAATATTTTTTTACTATAGTAAGAGAGAGTGAGCAAATGACTTTCGTGGGTACCTGGCACTTGGTCAGTGTCAAACCACGACAGAGGGACAGGATTCTATTGCATTCCAAGCACTGCTCAACGATGCAGCTTTTGGGAAGAACATAAAAAACAATGAAAGCACATCTCGAATTCAAATTTCAACCAAACATTCCAAAAGGATGCCATTCCCAAATCTTGCTTAATAATCCTACCACTCTTACCTTCTCTACTTGTCTCTAATCCTCCCAAATTTGCCATGCTTGTGTAAGCAAAGCACTGGAAGGAGCACCATTTATTTTAGGAGGATGCTGCACTGTAACATGGAGACTTGTCTTGAGATTCAGTTTCACCCACATACTGCATTGACAACCTTTTTAGAATTTTATACATAGAATGTATGAAATACAGGTACACCTGTAAGAACATACTCATGGAATGTGGTCTGAATAAAACTGAATAAAATTCAATGCAAAAATGTCTAAGATATAAATATGCAAGTAGTACAAGCTGCAATTCCTAGCTTTTCTAGTTAAACTCATTTTTCTTCAGATCCCCACTCAAATATCACTTTCATCATCAGACATTCAGGACTTGATGAGAAGATCAGGGAACATAAATCTTTAACTGACATTCTTCACTGATTTGGTAGAATCAGCTCATGCAAATTACTGGTCTCAGTAACAACTGTTTTTACCAGTCTCACCTTTTGTCTACCTTGGTCTTTTTGTGTAAAGATTATGTCTTCCCAGCCTGCATGAAAAGGAGTCCCTGAATTGATCTACCAACCCTGAATCAATTTTTAAAAGATCAGTATAAGTAAATTTTTTTATTTTCTATAAAAACTAAATTAGCACTTATTTCTTGACCACACTTCAAAGGATTTCTGCTATCACACCTCATACAGTGTAACATTTTTGACATGAGCACTACTACATTTTAATACAATCTAGAAGATAAACAAAGTTTTCTGACAAATC
This sequence comes from Polioptila caerulea, assembly GCA_013397295.1. Taxonomy (NCBI): domain Eukaryota; kingdom Metazoa; phylum Chordata; class Aves; order Passeriformes; family Certhiidae; genus Polioptila; species Polioptila caerulea. Next base: position 1,626,291 of record VYXF01008143.1, on the reverse strand, counting down.
ATTTAAAAAATACTTTGTTCAAATTAATTAGTTGTGCAAAATTTCTTTGGTTAAAAAGTTTTCAGGTAAAGAACAAAATTTTCACCATTTGAGGTAACCTGGAATAGCAGGCAGTTTGGAGAGAGAAATCTTCACCTGAGTCAGACTTTGTCTCAAATCTCTTCTGTTTCAAAACAGAGATGAGAGTGCATTAGACATATCCCTGGCATTGTCCAGAAGGAAACATTCTATGAGCAGTTGTTTTATTTTGTTCTTAAAGCCTCATATTTATCCTGACAGAGAAAGGGAGCTGACTGAAATTCTTAAACATTTTTCAAGACAGAATTTTTTTTCCCATCTTCACCCAATTCTAATTAAATCAGATCCCTGGAACTAATAGAATTATTTTGTAAGTGTATATTTTTATTTTAGAAGCATGCTTTGCTGATGCATACTACAGTGTTAATTTTTTGTATAAATTAGAGTGTGCCCACTGCAATCTGATTTAAGTAATTCATTGTCCCCTTGGCTTTTACTTGAAAGTTTTATTTGAAGTACTTGAATGAAGAAAATAGTAGTGCCCCAGCATTCAGTGACCTACAGGTTTTGAATTCTGATAAGCAACTCAATCTGGAACAGTGTTACAATTGTCAAAATGTACCCAAAGGTCTTCCCTGAGAGCATGAGTGGTTCAGGAAGTGAGTGGTTCAAGACACAGGAAAACTGATAAGCCATTGGGGCATGCAGAGTTACCTGCATCCAAAAAGAATGTAAACTGTCAAATTCTGGCAGTTCCTATGCAGAATATAAGAAATAGTTTTATGCTGTAAGTTTTCTTGACTATGCTGTACAGGATGCTGTAACAACAATATCTGTGTGCCTGTTTTAATAGCCCCCATCATTGGAGAGAAAAACACAGAAATGCCCAAGAGACAAGATAAGGCAGTACATATATTTTTAATCTTTAGATATGCAGGGTCTGATTCATGACTTACATAAAATTAGGCACATCTCAACTGTGTCATAAGCCTGAACTGTTTAGGCTGAATGGGCTGCTGATGCAGCTTTAAAAAACCTCAACAAAACCTGACTTATCTGGAAAATGACTGCTAAATGTTCACTTACTGCAGCTGACCTTATTTTCGCCAGTCAGATTAACTCTATAGAGTGTCCTTAGGACAGTCTTTTCATCACCACCAAGAATGAAAACACAGCTCATGAAACTTCAGCATCTGCAATTCACATTCTCTGTAAAGGCTGTGTAATCCCCATGTAACTGCTAAGTTTAACATAGCATTTGACACTAAACCTGAAACCCATTACTGGGAGCCCTGGGAGAGAAAACATTAATTGGACCAGGTTTCCATACCCACTATTTACTCGCTTGTGTAAAATGTATCCTGAGGAAATCTTAAATATAGCCTATTTTTTCCAGGAATGGTATCTCAACAGAGAGACAGGGAGAAAGTATATTGGGAGGAAGATAAACACCAGTTAAAATTCCTCAAGCTTTTGAAATTTTACCTTCTTCCAGAAAGAAGTTGCTGTAGCTTTTTGATCTCACCAGTTCAGTAAAGAAAGGTCATCAGAACACTGAACCAGTCCAAAATACTTCTGCTCAGTGCTTAAGTGCTGTTTTGATCAGTTCTTCCAATGAGGCTGAACTGTGCAAGCACAGGTCCAGGTACCTGTTATTTTTTCTGATCAATAATACACTTAGAGAACTGCAAAGACAGGATTACTGTCAGTTTAGAATCACAAAAGGATAAGGGGCCTTCAACCTCAAACCCACCACCTCAAACTCAGAGGCACCATTTCCACACATTTAATAGTTTATCTGCAAGAAAAACTGCCTTTAACTGAACTGGATGTCACAGTCTTGAAATACTTGAAGTTATGTTAAATGTCTTTGCTTCTCATAAAGGATTTCTCCTAATTTTCTCAGAGTATAAAAGTCTATTTTTCTTTTTTTGTTACTATTTCCTTCTACACGTTGCTGTGTCACGCATGTGGCTCCCCTGCCCAAACACAGTAAGAGCACAGGATAAATGAGCAAGTCACTTTCTCCTGCTTAGATTCTGATTAATGTTTTGAGGACAAAGACGTGCTGAACCCTAACAAGGCAAGAGCTGTATTGTTGGATTTTGAACTTTTTATGAAGCAAGTGTTAAGGCCAGGTTTTACGGGATTGGAGCAACCTGGCCTAGTGGAAGGCGTCCCTGCCTGTGGCAGGGGAGTTGGAATGAGGTGAAGTCCCTTACAATCCAAACAGTTCTGTCATTCTATGATTCCCAGAAGAAGATAAATAAAGAGGCGACACTGCACACATTAATGACTTTGAAATTGAAGAAGGTCTAATGTCACACCTTGGAAAAAGAAGGCTTAAAGAATATGGTAAACCAAATTTGTTTAATCTTAAAACTACAAAAATTATACAATGAATTTAGTTTTATCTAGTATCCGACTTTGAGTAATACAATAGCAGAGCAGTACCAGTGGAGAAGTCTGTTAGAGGAGCCCAAAATTAAATATGCATTCACTTAACCTGCATTTTAATGTGTGATTTACTGTATAACAGACAAAGAATAAGATTATTGAGAACTTTTCATTACTGATAAAATCTCAATACATGCAGGAAGAACTGAAGTGATGGTTATATACAGACCTCAAAACCCCAAAAGATACTATGTTAAGTTGTAAACTTGAATAACGTAGATAATTTAAAGGATTTCCTGATATTTATTTCAGAAACAACAGCAAAACCCCCAAATAAAGAAAGAAAATACCCACACACACTTATTTGTTTGAGGTTTTTCCAATTGATTCCAGCCTAATATATATAGTGTCTTCCTGGAATACTACAGGCAGAAATACAGAAGAAATCATAAATCTCATCAAAAGAAAAAAAGATGGACTTTCTAAGAAAGCCATCACTTCAATTTTAGCCACAAAAAAAACCCACCTCCTAAAATATTTTTATTATGCTATGTTGCCTTAAAAAAGAAATCATAAGTGCTCTGTTTCTGAAGCTGGTGATTACCTTCAAAACTTTTGCATTTTACACAGATTAGAAATTAAAATCTCCTTGCCCAGAAGGGGCAGGCTTGAGAAAAACAATGTTTTAGCCCACCATAAATTCACAAAATCCAGTTAAAAAATAGTATCCAAAAGATATCACACTGTTTAAAATTCAGATATGCTTGAAATTCACATTCTGAAATGAGTTGTGCAAGCAAAAACACCAGCAGGGAGTTCACGGAGAGCGCACACGTTAATGATGCAAACGTGGTCAGAGAGAGCTCTGTGCAGGTGCCCCTGTGTCCTAAGAAAAGGGAGTCATGGATGGTGTCTCAGGGTGAAGTGGGACTGTCCACCAGAAGCCTGAACAACAGCAGCTTAATTTAATTGCTCTCCTGGAACACACTTTCTTCTCCACGGAGAGAACTGAACACACACTTCAAATAGAGTTTCAGTGATTTACCTTCTGGAAAGAAAAGACTAAGCTCTCAAATCAAAACAGGCATACATTCATAAATACTCATACATTCGAAGCCCCACAGGACGTTGGTCTTCATTTTCCTCAAAAAAACCCAACATTTTCTTTTGGCAGAAAATTGAATTCAATTTATTTTCTATACTTTTCCCTTTTTCTCCTGAGAAACACATATTTAGTGATAGTGTTAGCCATTTTTTCCCAGATCCATTATGGATTTTTACTCAAAGTTATTCAAAAAGAAGGACACTCAAATTCCTTACAGCCAGCACAGATGATGGACCAACAGATACAGTGGAAAGGGGAAAGATCCAGCATTAAATCTTTGCCCTACCAATTCAGCAGCATTTGTCTTCCAAGGGAGAGAGCAGTTATATTTTAACTCTGCAGCAAAAATGTTTTTCTGGCATATTGACAGCAAAAGCAAGGTGAAGGCTGGGAATTCAGACACTCTGATCTCAGGTCTTGTGTATCCCTAGGCAGAGAAGAGTCTGGAGTAAGAGAGGGGACTGGATGTCCTCCTTTCTCCACCCAGGAACTGGGACTGCTATCGGTAAGCTACCTTCCACAGGCAGTTCAAGATAAATGTTTGTACCAACACTGGCTGTGTTCAGCAGCATTGAAGTATTAAAAATGGTCTGAAGTCCCTTCAAGTTGATTAAAAACCGTGGAACAGTTCTGATCAATTGAGTGCTTACACAAGCTTATTGTATGGCAAATCTGACACCCACCCAAACTGTCCTTAAGCGAACCAGGACACTTCATCAAGAACATTTCTTAGCTGCTTTCTGATCTTATTCCCACAGAAAGTAATATCATTTGTAGAGAAAGTCATCATGTATAATTTTGTGCAATTGCAGCTCATGAAAGTTAATTATAAGAGTTCCTTCTACCCCTGGCACAATGAATGCCTTTTAATAAGCAATGCTATAACGGAGTGCAATTGTCCACCACAAACCCATTCCATGCGCCCAGAGACAATTATATTACTACTTGAAATACAGAAGGAAGCTCAACTATCACATAAATTAAGCTTTAGGACAAAAAGGCCTTTTACAGACTAGGAGTGCTACAAAATAGCAGTAAACATGAAGGTGTTCCCTTCAGAAGCTCACTGTAAGTGCAGACGAGCTACTCACATTTAGAATTTCTTTACTGCTCACTGCTGTAGCATTTAAATTTTCACACATTAAATAAAAACACCATATGCATCAAGGATGAGTCGGAGGCCATTTTATGAACATTAAATTGTTTCCTGCCATTTCTTTCCCTCCATTCTAAATGGCAAACATCTCATCTGCTATTATAAGACCAGAGAAGTGCTAGGAAATACAGGTTCTTTGGGAACCAACATAAAGGCCACATTCAGACACCACCCACTGTCCTCAAGGCAAAGTTGCCTCATATTTGAAATGTAACTATTGATCAAATATTATTTGCATAAGTGAGAATATCTACCTCAGCACTTCTCTACAGTTTTGAATGAAACCAGGCAATCTCTACGGATAGGTAGAATGGCATCAAGCCAGCTTTAGAGTTTCCACTCTAGACAGCATTCCTTCATCTCCCACACAATCACCTCAGCAAGCAGACAGAAAACTTATCTCTGTGGAGCTGGATGTGTAAAGAACATACACCATATGTATCCTCCTTGTATGATACAACATAAATAGTGTACAGGCCTGATGAAAGCAGATGATGTGAGATTAAACTTGTTTTGCCTCTTGAGGAGACCTTTATTTTCCTGATGTTTGACATTTTGAAGAAACTTCACCTAAACAGCACAACTGTTCAATAGCCCAGTTACAAAAGACAGTAGAGAAGATGGTTATGTGATCTTCTGGTTTCAGGTAAAATGACTTGGAACAGTTCTACAACTCTCCACCAGAAAACAAGTGGGGTATAATCCACAGCAACTGGAACAAATGTGGCACATGTGAAGAGCTTATCTCCACCATAATGAAACAGAGGGTGGCTTAAGGGCATACATTTGGAAACTGAGAAGGTCCATAGACTTTTGTTACTACTTAACAAGAACAAAATAGGGAGAAAACAAACACACCCCTCCACCTGTCCCCAAAAACCCTTTCTCATATTAAAAGGCTCTGGCTTAGTTAGGATGACCATTGTGACTGGCCGTATTTCAATACTTCAGACTTAGTCGAGCAATTCTATAAATAGAAGTTCAAAAAAATACCAACGTTGTTTTTTCAATTCAATACATCATAGGCCCCTAACTTCAAAAACTGCAATCATTTGTAAGAATATCCATGTCAAGAGGATTTTAAAGCACCCAAAGCTGCTGAAGAATCTTCTAATGGAGGCCCATAGAATGCAATAGATTGCAATGCCAGGTTATACCATAGCTAAGGTAAGGAATTTTATGCATTAGGGGGATGTGCTTTGAAGAAAATCCAGGAAACCTGCATGACAATACCTGATCTACAGAACTACAAATGAAATGCTTCATGTTACCCCAGCATCCCTCCAGAACATTAATACAGTCAGTGAAATGCAGCTGTAGCTTTGACCTTTGCATTGTTTTATATTTTGAGCAAATGGGCATTCCATTCTTCCCCAGAGGCTAGTGAGACTGTAAACAGGAAGAAACGAGGAATTGCAGCCAATCTAATTACAGAATATTGAAAAGGTCAAAGAAGTGTACCAAGATAGTTTAATTTTCAAAATGAAAGTTATTAAGAGCCCTTTGATGTGAAAAGACAAAAAGGTAATAGAAATAAAGCATGCAGTCAGTATTGACCCAGTTGTCTGGGCAGAGGGAGACCCACAGAACACGTGTCTCAGGAACTGGAAAATGCACACCTGTTTCAGTGTTGCATGCTCCAAAGTGCGAAGCAACCCTCTGTTTTTTCAGAATTTCCTTTAAGTTGGTTGAAAACTGTTTTCAGTGAAGGTCAATAAAAGTGTGGGGCAAGAGGATATAATGATTCCCAAAGGTTTCCTCAGACCTTACTTTACTTCTCGAATAAGATCTTGAGATGCTGTTTTGCTGTTCAACAGCCTCTCTTGGCCTTGCTTTTTCCTATGAAACAGGTCTGTCAAGCCAAGTGACTCCTCACAGTAACATCAATGACTTTTTTGGTTCCACACTGAGCCCCCTGCATCTGTTGCATAAGCAGAGCTTAGAGCTCTGAGCAGAGCTACTCTCCCAACCCACAAAGTGCTCCAGAGCATAACTGGAGCTATGGGTGATGAGCTGTGAACAACAACCTCAAGAAATTTACATTTATATCTTGGGCCTAGTCCAATTTCTGCCTTTTTTTTTTTTTTTTAATAATATATATGAATTTAAAGAAAATCAAATAGGGGGAAAATTATGAAAAGGATCTTAAACACTGAAGAAATAAGTAATGCTGAAGCAGGAACCATCTCAAATTGTAAAGCATTAACAATAAGAAAAAGAAAACTCTTCAATCACTCCTAAAACCCCAGATTTTTGGAGTCAAAGGTCACTTCATATAATGACTGTAATATGAAACACCAGGAACACAATGTCCTTTTCTTCAGTACTGGTGTTCCCTCCTTATGCAAATCCAGTGTCCCAATTTATTTCTTAAGGCAATGCTTTGGGCATGAGGACAATTTTTTCTTGCTCTCTCTGGCCAGGATAACTAAATATATTAAGTGATCTGTCAGCAGCACAGCAGCAATCATCAATGCCCACAAAGATCAACCAGACTAACTTAATGAAGAGGAAGAAATATATTTGCATGTCCTCTCTCAGTTTTTATTAACATTTTCTTGTTTATCACATCACAGAGCTCATTACTGATGTAGTTTAAGAGCTCTCTGTCATTAAGGAGCCACAGGGAAACTATTTACTGGTCATATAGGTAAATTATGTAAGGAAAGAGTAGGATAATTGTGCCAGTGAAACTGCTTCCAAATAAATTCCTTTGAAAGGAAAACTGGACCAGAATCAAACAAATGTATGAGGAAGAATGAAGCTCCACAAACCAGTACCAATCTCTAAAATAATGGGACACAAATATGTTGCATGTACCTTTGTGTAAGGTATTTAACTAATGAAAATAAAGAAAAAAATGCTATGAAAGGAGGAGATGGGAGGAGAAAGAGAGCAAGGAAAGGTAAAGAACAAAGCCTGTATTTCCTTTTGAAAAGCAGCGTTCTAGAAAGGCTATGGAAAGCACAGAACAACCCAAAAAGGCTTGGGGCAGACAGGCTTGTCTTGAAACATGGCAAGAGATGATTTTACTGGCCAAACTATTGTCCAAGAAGGAAAAAGGGGAAGAAGAGATACATTCCTGGCATGATGCACTCAGCTGCCTCTCCAGCCCTGTCCCTCATCCCGGTTTTGGGGAAGGCAGTGGGAATGGGCCCCGCCAGAGCAGGCGTGTGAGCAGTGCAAGGCTCAGGCTTCCAATAGCCCAGCCAGGGCTCTGCACAGCCCCACAGAGGGGGGCACATTTTCACAACTACTCAGCTGATGCTAGAACATAACATGATCAAGTTCTATGACACAGAGAGATGTCAACTTCAAGGCTGTGTTTTACTCCCTCTTTTCCCTAGAAGCATGACAGGTATTTGACAATGCATGTGCTATTTACAGCTGAGCTTCACAAACATGCAAAGAGAACCCCTAAGATTCTGGCAGTGACAGGGCAAAGACATGACAAAAGCCATCTAGTCTCCACACCAAAATGGTGCTGGCTGCTGTGCCCCACCTCGCTTGCTCACTGCCATTGTCCAGTGTAAGCATGAGAGTTTTCATTCACCGAAAATTACAAAAATGTCAGATCTTACTCTGAGTTTATCCAAACAACTGGGGAATGTGTCCAAGTTATTCCTACTATGGTCATTGCTGTTTTGCTGTTACTTGCAAAACAGGAGGAATTCTTGAGTAAATCTTGTTTAAGATCAGGATCAATCCATGCCACACACACTAAAAATTTCAGTGAAAACACATATATTATGAGTTATCACTAACTGTAGTCCTATCCTCTGCCATTTGTCAGCTCTCAAAATATTTGTCATTCAGATCTCAGGAGCCATAAGGAGAAAACTCATCCATCTTTATTACTTCAAAGGGAATATATTACCATCTAAAGTGTCACCTAATTTTCAACACCAACTATGTATTTTCTGATGAACATTTTACATGGAAACCACACCCACATCACACAGACGTGACAATTAATGCCCAATCAAACATAACAGAGTTCCATCCACACAAATATTTTGTTATCACCAGTCACTATGATTTATTGTGATCTATAAAGATTGTGCTCTCTCCCTCTTTCAAAAGAGGGAAGTACTGAAGTTCCCTCCTACAGAAATTCAAGGTCACAACTTGCTGCTTTAGGGATGGGGACAAATTGCTTTTGCTCTCTTTTTAAAAATAAATAAATAAATAAACAAGAAAAAGGAAAAAAACCAAAGATACTATCTTTATAGAATGAATCTGTGTTCTCCACAGGAAAATTCAATTTCTGATCATTTTTAAAATAGATGAAAATAGTATTATGAAATGTCACAAATCACTCCTTCCTAACAGAAATCCTGGTCTGCAGCAGGCTCTGATATGGCCCATGTGAAATGGCTCACAGTTACCATTCCCATTTTTCTCTGCTTGGTTTTCAGCTCAGTTGCAAAGGAAAATTCTGCTCCAATTATAAGTCCTGGGCCAAACCCTGGGGAGTGCAAAGTAGCACAACCCCATGAGCTGGCCCTTCCTCTCCCACAGCATTTCCCTGGGCAGCATTCAGGACATGGAACAGTGGGAGAGCTCCCACCCAACAGCGCTGGGCTCCCGCTTTGCCAACAGCCCCCAGAACCCAACTGGGGAAACCTGGGGTCAGGGGTCACAGGGACAAAGGGCAGCAACAACAACAGGCCCTGCCATGTAAATAAGGTTGCATTTTAAAATCCTGCCACTCAGCCCTCTGCCCCCCATTCCCCAGACAATGTTTAGGAATGGTCTGTGTCTCCAGCTAAATCACAGACACAGTTTGAGTGCAGCTCCTCCTTTGGTGGGCTGAGAGAGCTCAGATAAATGGACATGGCCATTGCACACCAAATGCTGCAGGGCTGGGAATGGTCCTGGGCAGGTTCAAATAGATGTAACAGCTTCTCTACCCTGGCAGTTCACCTCCGTATTTTTCAGCTTTTCTCTTTGCAAGAAAAGAAAGGTGAATTTTTTTCTACTTCATTAAAATGGTTTGGGACCTTTAAGCGAAAATTGCTGTATAGCTGTAAGTCTCAATAAAGAAAACTGTAACATTTTTGCAGTACATCACCAACAAATTATGACTTCTAAAGGGACAGCTGACTACTGAATTATTGATTCAGATTTACCAGCTGATAAACTAGCATAAATTGCTCTAGACTCAATGAGAATGCATGGACCACTGGTTCTTCTCAAAGTAAATGAAGTCTAATTTTACTGTCTCTGATTTATTTTAAAATGCAGCAAAAATGCAGCAAAAATAAGGAGTATAACTACTAAGCAGTGTTTCAAAACTAGAGGAAAACACAAATTTCAATAGTAATTCTGTCTCTGCACAATAGATGCATTTATTTTTTCTTTATAGAAAAACAAACACAAATCACTTGGAATGATCTTGGCCTTAAATAAGAATTCTAACATACAGTGCCTGTGAATTTTTCAAGGTAATGCAGCACACATAATATTATAAGAAAAAGCAACTATCCTGAAAACTTTCTTTCTTGGCCTTAAAAACGCAAGAATAACAATTTTATAAAAAAAAAAACTTCCATAAATAAAAGTAATTTTCATTATCTGGTAAAAATGGCAGGAGATTAAAGAGCCAAGGCTATATTAAAGGATAATTATGGTGAAGAGGAGACTAAACATTTTCCATATGGCAAAACAAAAGCCACTCCCAATAAAAGGGAAGCCAGCAATACCAGGTACTCCGTATTCCTTCCCTGCAGAGTTCTTAAAGGAAACAGCAGGTTCTGAGGGCAGGCAGTGACACATTCACCTGCTGTGGTGGCCCAAAGCACTGCCAGCCTCCCACTGCCACCGGCCAGCTCTGCAGCCCTTCCCAGCCCACTGGGACACACCAGGGACAGAGCTGGGCTCAGCTGCCACCCCTCGGGCTGGGGGAGCCCAACCAGCACAATCCACTTCCCCTGGGAGCAAGGAGTGGGCACTTCCTTTTTTGTCTCACCTGTTCCAAGGCAGCCTGGGGACTTCTGGCACCAAGGTGGCATAGAAAGTTAGAGAAGAGCTGTACTGACACATTAAGGCACCACAGCAAGACTGATGAGGGTCTGTCTGAACTCTCACTTCTGAGCAATGAATACTATCTTACTTATAGTAATCTCCACTTTCTCCTCCAAGAAGTAGCTCTATTTAAAAAGACCAATAGCTGCTGTTTTTCTAAAGGATTTTTATCAAAACAGCCCAAGACGTTGAAAATTTGGAGACACAGGTTTGGAGAACCAGCAGGAAAGGAAAAGAAGCTACTTTATTCCTACTTTTTGAAGCTTTTAGACTTTTCTGAACACATCCTGAAATCTACAACTAATGCTCCACTTGCCAATTAGGACTTCTAAGAGTGGAATTAAAACAAACATTTACTTAAAAACAAGATACCCAGAAAAAGACCTTCTGCAGTAAGTATCTCCAGGAATAAATACAAAAAAAAA
>VYXF01008143.1:1578090-1615139 GCA_013397295.1 Polioptila caerulea | reverse complement strand
AAAAAAAAAAAAAAAGAAAGCTTTCCTCAGGATAACTAGGACTTGACAAGGAAAAACATTTCCTCCCAGCTGCTGACTACTCCAAGGAAGGACAAGCACCAGTGCAGTTGTGCACAAGGCAGTTGATATTCCAGTTAATGTATGCAGAGGCAGAACACTTTCACTTTTCTAGGTTATTATACTTCCTGCATTTTGAATCAAAATTTTCTCACAATACCATTTTTTAAATACAAAAACTCACAGAATTTTCACACTGATCACTGGCAGGGTCTTTGTTGTACCTTTTCTCTTCCCTCCCCTGCTCAGGGGCTGACCCAGCCAGGCACTTCCTTGCCTGGTGCTGGCAGAGCCCCACAGAAGTCAGTGGAGGTTACACTGGCCCAGGAACTGGTCACCTGCTCCTGCTGAAATTTGTCAGGAAATCAAAAAGTGTTTAAAATAAAAATAAGACAAAATCAACACAGCTGGAATACCTCCATGAAAAAAAAAAAAAATCTATTTAAATACAGGCAGAAAGCTTATTTAACTTGAGATACAGAAAGAAAAAGGAATCTGTCTTCCAAGCAAGGACTAAGAGGGGGAGCTGTGGCAGCTGCTGAGCTGACACTCTACAGCTGCAGGTCTGCTGCCAGCACTGCAGCTCCATAGGCAAACCAGGCACTACCTTCCTTTCTTTGAGATTTGTAATCTGCCACACAAGTCAGGTGCTATTAAGCCATTCATTAACTGAGAACTTTTCTTCAAAAAAAGTATCTCAAAAGCTGAGGCTAAAGTTCACAGCCCTGAAGACACACATAACAGCAACAACAAGCAATGCTACAAAAGATGCTGTGGTGCAAAAGGGTCTTTTCAAAATTGCTGGACTTTATTTTCACTTCATCATTGGCAGATTCAACTTTCCCCCCACTTTATCTCTGCTAAGCATACAATAACAAATGCCCAAAGATTCATGTAACCATGACCATAGGTCTTCAATCAGAATTGTTTCTAACGAAATTAAAATTCTATCACCCTGTAGTTTCTGCTTTCTGACCTAAGTTTTCAGGCAGCAGAGGTCCAATGGATATTATCTGATCTATTTTTATTTGCACAGGATAGATCTTGAATTCGAAATGCATTACATAATATATCCTTAAAGTGATTCACCTTCACTGTAGTCTTCCTTGCTCTCTTCATTTTCAAAAGCAGTTATTTTGCTGACATGTTAAAATTTCCTTTACCTTACAAGAAATCATCTTGTCTACTGTAGTGTCTAATTCCACCAATACAAGTACAAAATGACTGAGGTGAGATGATCTGTAAAGCTAGTTATTTTGTGATTTCTATTTAATTTAATCTGATGAAAGTGGGTTAGATCAGAGTGCCTCGAATGCTTAGTTAATGATCCATGTATGAGCAGTACCCTCTCCAAGAACATTTTTGGACAGAGTGTGCTACAGAGAAAGAAACAAGTGATTTCTTTTGCAGAATTGTATTTTACATTTCATACTATCCAATTATGATAAATTACAGACACATCTTTTAAATCCTCTTCTGATAAAGGCAGTGTTTCAAAGTTTTTTTCTTCAGCAAGTACTTCTCTCCCCAGAGGAACTATAGTTATTCTGAAAGTACCAAATTATAAATCCAGTTTAGGTGCAATCAATGACTGGCCAACTTGCCACAGTTTCCCCACTTGTTAAACAGTTTTCCATCATTCCTTTTCACCACTCATGTTTCTCTTGGCTTTTTAAATTTTTATTGAGCCTGCACTGCAGCTACACCAGAAAAGCTCTGATCTCTGCTGCACCTCCACACATTATTCTATCACATACAAGATGAATCTGAAACAACTCTCCTGTAATTAAAGCATCTCTCAGAAGCACCTGTAAGCTTTACAACCAGGCAGGCATTTTAGTGCCATGATGCTCCACTTGTGTTTACAGCTATTATCTGCATTCTGCTTTATTTAAGATCACAAGCTTCATACAAGCTTCCAAAGGCAAAGATCTGTCTCACTGCACGTGACATTATACTACAGTACATACACAGACCTTGAAAGATCACTTTATACCCTAGGAAAATACATTCCAGCATAGCAAGGAAGGCTGAAGTACCACCTAACATCTGGTCACAAAAGTCAGTTAGAAGAAAGATATAATAAAATGATACAGATGGTAAATTATCGTATCTCTGGAGATTTTCTTCTGAACAGAATTACAGTCATGCTACTAGTGATAACTGCATACTAAAATGATTTTTTCCATATTTAAAGTTGATTAAAAGACACTTTTTTTTTAAAACTACATTAAATTGTCATGTATTGCAGACCAAGTCTCTCTAAAGGAACTGAGCTCTGAAAGTAAATTAGTTACATTTCTGCTAAGACTATATTAAATAAGGCCAAAATCCTTTGTGACTGGCAATGTATCTTTCATAAGGCTCCATTCTGCTGAAATACTCTGCTTTCTAGGCAAGGAGCCGAGGAAGGCCAGAGCCTGTAAGAGGGTCTACTCCAGAAGAATGCAGCCCTCTGCCACCACACATATTGGAGTCACCTGATAAGTGAAGAGCTCATACAAATAATCTTTGTTTTCCTGTTAAGCAACATGCATTTCCAGTTTTTCCTTCAGTATCCACAGCTGTGCAGCCAATGCAGGGCACTTAATTTATCAGAAGACAACAGTGCTGACAGAGGTAGTATCACCAGGCAGCCTCTTCCATCTGTTAAATATATGCCTCTCCCTTCCCCCAGCTTTCTTCTTCCTTCTGCAGGGAGGAGGAGCTCAAGTAGTTTTATGCTAAATATTTTGGCCACGTATACAATTTACGCCTTATTCTTCTCTAACTGACAATTCAAATTCCCCATGTTAGACCAGCACAGTCATTTATGCCACTCATAGCTTGCTCACAAAACTATCTATTGAGAATATAATACAGTATTGTCAGATCAGAATGACAGCTGATGATAATGCAAGTTCCTCTGTATTCCGGTTACCAATTTTATAGTTTAAGTCTTACTGAGGCTTAATACTCAAGGAAAAAGAGAGCAGAACTCTTACTTCAGACTTCAGCTAGTTCCAGTTTAGGAAGAGCATAGCTCAATGGCAGCAAGTTAAATAAATTCAAAAGAACAAAGTTTGGAAGAAATTATGATACAAAAAGATTTATAATACACTCTGACGATCAATGACTGAAAGTCTCAATATGCACAAGCATCTTTCAAACAATCTGTTATTTTACTGGTACACAGAAAGAAAAACAAATTGACTCTTGGTGCCATTTCAGAACCCTCATTTGGTCTACAAATGTAACTCAAATTTGTGGCTAGTGCCACCATAAGGTAAAAAAGAAAAAGATTTATCATTCAACGTACAATAGATTCAGACTGGAATATGATCCCTTCTCAGAAGTATAGGATTTTTGTGGAGGACTAGAACCTTCTCAGCTCTTGAATTTACTGCCAATTGAGTTGTAGGAAAACAAAGAAAATCCCAGTGAGTAAAATCAGACCAAGACAGTTGGCCTCTGCATTGGCCCAGCTGTCCTAAAGCCTTTGCTCAAACATTTCTCTCCCCTTCTCTTCAAAGCCTGCACTTACTCCTCTGGCAACTACAACAAAAGCCAGTTCTCTACAAAGTGAACACATTTAAAGGGAACAAAGTGGAAAGTGAGTAACAAGCATATGAGTAGACTACAAACACTTCTAAAATCAAGGGGTAGACTACAAACACTGCTAAAAGCAAGTGTCAACAGCCTCTCCTTGTATCTTCCTTTCCACCCTCTGGTTATAGCCTTTTTACTAGGAATGCCCAATCCTTCGAAATTTTGGAAGCATGAGCCTCAGAAAACCAACTCCCTAAGGAACTTCTTCCTGGATACTAAAACTGTGTGATTCTTTAATCACAGACAGAAGCAGTGTGTTTGGGAGATATTACCACCCACAGATTAAGGGATTTCAGGAATTCTTACACTAAACCAGTGGAAGAAATATTGGGATTGGAAAAACACTCAAAATGTGATATTAAGAACTAAGAATAATTCATAGAATCACAGAATTGCTTGGGCTGGAAGGGACTTTTAAGATCATCTGATCCCAACATCCCTGCCACGGGCAGGAACACCTCCCAGCCCATCATCAGGCTGCTCAGGGCCACACCCAGTCTGGTCTTGAACATTTCCAGGGATGGGGCAACCACAGCTTCTCTGGGCAACCTGTTCCAGTGCCTCACCATCCTCAGAGTAAAGAATATAACATAACAAAACACACCATAACACACCATAACACACCATAACATAACATAACATAACATAGCATAACATAACATAACATAACATAACATAACATAACATAACATAACATAACATAAAACATAACATAACCTGTCAGTTTAAAGATATTACTACAGTCTGGTTACTACATGTCCCTGTAAGAAATTCCTCCAGATTTCTAGCAACACCTTTAGGTACTGGAAGGTGCTCTAAAGTTTCCCTGGAGCCTTCTCTTCTCCAGGCTGAACCCCAACTCTCCCAGCCTGTCTTCACTGGTAAGTGCTCCAGCCCTTTGAAAATTACTACATTAAGAACATTATCATCACATTATTTCAGTGTGTTCTGAGATATTCCAGAGGAATTTAGAAGGGGATCCATCTGCCGGTAAGCAAAAGAATAAAAATAAAATTATATATATAATATCAATTTCAATTTCATGGGTCATGTTCAGTAGTGTGTTTATTTATTCCATTTTTTTCCATAGGAAATTTCTGTCTTTATCTCCTTACTAACATGACAAAGAGCAAGAATTCTAAAACATAACTCAAAGGTAAAGTTTAAAGCATACAAAATTTTCTCTCTCTGTCTTCTGAGGAAGGCTACTCAGACAAGTCAGTCCCTGATACAAGGCGATTAGCTTGGGCAAAGTGCATGGTTATAATGGAAATTTTCTACTTGTTTCACACAGTAGGAGGAAAACAGCTTACTCCAAGGAAAATTTTCAGAGGCCGTCCCATTTTGCTGCAGTTTTATGCTAACATTTCTTGCTATCAGAAGAGATTCAACACCCACGGGATTAGTTCCACTTCTCCATTAGCCCATCTTAAAGATTTGTACAATAAATAAGCAATGAACTGTGGCATCCTATTGCCAAGCCTCTCCATCCCCTTGGTTCATTCTGGCTTTCTCTGGTGCAGCTCCTGGCAGCGCAGTGACTTCCTGGCTGCAGGAGCTCTCTGCTGGGAGAGCAGCAGCTCCAAAAGCTCACAACAACATCTGGGCAGCAGCCAAAACGAATCCTGTGGTTTTCCAGTCCCCCTTGCATGCATTCTGTACCACAGGGGTGGCTGAAAAAGGAAAATATCAAACCCCAGTTTAGCCGGTTTAGGGAGCTCTGTGACAAAAGGGTTGACTTTTGTAAGCAGCTATAAACCAGGAAATACTCTCTGAATACAAATTTATGAACTTGGTCTGTGTCTGACAGATGAAATGGAGTTAATTTTTCTCCTGGGGTGGAAGAAGAAAGCATGGAAGACAAATCTCCAAACTAACACAGAAAAATCATTTATGTCTATCCACACATTTTAACTACCAGGAATACCACAAGACTGCAACCATCCCTCCCTCAAGTTAGAGCTTCTAATGTGCAAAACTATTAAACATGCACACACAATTCCTTTGAAAATGAAACAATCCTATCTACACGTATGGTTCCACAGGTCACCTCAGAAGCTTGGTACCAGAGAGCCCAGCACAGGCTCTGTGCAGTGCATTGCTCTTGCCTCAGGAAGTCACAGAGCATCGCCAGGACACGCTGCTCCCAGGTACACGCTTTTGCTCTGGAAATGACAGCTAATAAATGTTCTCTAATATGTCCATGAGCGTGTCTAACGCCAGGCTTTTGATAAGCTATGAAGCACACACATTGCAAAATTGTTGTCTACAGAAACTCAAGCTAAGAATGATTTTGTGATTAATGGAAAGCTGATGTATCTCAGGGAACCTTTAGCTAGAATCTAAATATGAGGAATGCAACAATATGTTGCAAAAAGTTAAATCAATACTTTTTTTGTTAGCACAAACATCAGCTTGTCTTATTACATGATATTACTAGCTTCCAACTGTGGGTAATTTTTATGCCCTAAGCATTCAGCTTTAAGCAGTTCTTCATGTGAATTTTTCAGTTTGACCAGTTATAAAATAGGGGAAATGTGTATATGCAGGCCTGATTTAGGATGGAATTAATTTCTTTTGCACTAATAGGTCTTAATTTTCCCCTGAACTTACATATACAGTGAGGTCTGAAGGAAAAGACAGATTTCAAAAACTTGATTTCTTTTTAAGATAATTAGAGCCTGTGAGACAAGTCATGCCCTTATCCATGGGCCCCCTCTCATTTACAGTCCTGCCAAATTAATGAGAGCTTTTATGTACCTAAATATCATCAGGAGATAAAGCTGCAGTTAGTTTTCTTCATTACTGGATATGGTCACAGTTTCCCAGCCCTCATCACCCTCCAACATTTGTGTCTTGATTGATATTTGATGTCCCTTTGTGGCACGCCAAGCAACAGTCACCCAGCTGCTGGTGGCTGCACAGACACCCACAGAAGCACAGGGAGAAAAGGAGCCCAGGACTGACAACCTCTCATCCCTCAGCACCAGCCAGGCAGAACCTCTGCTGGGCTGTGTGCTGACCATCATGGCCCATTGCACTCATACATCATCTACCAGCATATAAACTGCTTCCAGTTAATGGTGCTGCTGACATTTTTCATCTACAACCTTACTGTCTGAGAAGTTCAACTTTATAACAATTTCCCCAAGCAGTTTTTCAGAAAATGGAAGTACTTTTGCCAACATGAATTAAAATGGTCAAGGCATATCTTTTTTTTTGTTAAATAGCTTTGATTGATAAAGTTTGACATGTCTTAGCACACTTGTTTTCTTCAGTCTGGGGTAATCACTTGGTTCTTCTCTGTCATACCCAGAAAGATCTCCTAAAGCAAAAGATTTCCAGTGTGCTCTGAACCTCACACAAAATTGATTTCAGCACATGCAGTACGACTGGTGTCTGATGCTGATGAATTACCCTGCTAGTGAAACACAATTTCTACTAAATCAACAAACAGTTTGCTATAGAGGCCATAAGATTCACTCAGTTTCTACAACAAAAGCTCCAATTTCCTCTTCATTAATCCTTGTAAGTGAGATTCAATAGACAAGAGACAATTCCTGCTAGCTAGCCTTATGGTGTTCTTAACCATTCTGAAGATTAAAGAAAACTCAACTATCAAACCAACAGAAGTTAATTTAAGATTTGAGTGACCCGGGGGAGTCTGAGGCCACTATTCAAAACTCTTGTCTCTTATGATTATGGAAAATTATGTGTTCACTGACTAATCTCCCAACATAGATTACTGAAAAGCAATCTTTTAAGCTCTGAGAAGACTGCAGAGTTCCTAAAAATCTCCTTCAGAACAAAAGAGAAAAAAACAAGTTTGAAGATAACATTTTAACTGAATTTTGAATAGCTTTTATATTATATACTATTTTCTCATATTTTAAAACCTATACTAGCCCAATTTGTAAACTTTACTCTGCTTTCATAAAAAAGCTAAAGCAAACAAATATTGAGATTCAGGATGGGAAAATTCTTTTTGATGCATGTATTTTGCTTTGGAGTGAAATGATGGGAAATTCCTGTGGTATTTCAGCCAATATGGAAAAGCAGTTCTGTCCTCTCACTGCTTCTGCTAAGAAAACTTTCATTCCTCTGAAAGTATAGGTAAATATTATTGCAAATCTTAATTTATGGGTGTTACATGAAGCAGAGATACTACATAGGATTTATCAAAATAAGACAGAAAAAATGCAGATAGTTACAGTTTGGGACATCCTGTCAAATTATTCCTCCATTAATAAGTTTAAATTCTTTATCTAATGCTGTATTATATAAGGCCAAATTTGGTGTAGTAGAACGATGTCTAACTAGCATATTCTGTCTGAACTTTATTCTGCTTCTCTGCACCTCCATACTCATGCCCAGCCACCAGGAGTTACTTGCCCAAAATGGATGAAGGCAGGTGAAGGGTGAACACAACACACACACACGTGTGCACTGTGCCAGGATGGGGAAGTCCACCAGAGCTCCATACCTCAGTGCACAGAGTGTTAGAAATCCCATTTCCACAGACTGGAGCCCAGCTCAATTTATCCTATAATCCCTCCCTCACTGCGTTTGTAGAGGATGCACATACTGACAGTGCAAGCCAAAATCAGCCACTGCTTTTTACCATCTCATACACCCTGTCACAGCCAAAACAATCTCCAATCCCTGCTAAGAGTATTCTCCCATTTGCTGTATTTTCCCTCATAACAGATGGTTTCATACTCAACAGAACACCAGTCCAGACAGACTTTATTTAGGCTGTGTTATCCAGAACCTTGCATCCATTTGCTTAGGAGCTCTCTGATACTTTTAGTGACATACACGGCAGGATCAAGTCATCTGGAAAACGACTTTCTCCTCTCAGGTTTTGATAATCTGCTCAGTGAAACATTTCTTCCTCTATCTCCACATACTGTTGTACTTGAATTGGTAAGAAGCAGCATTTAAGTCAATATGAACACAGCAGTACAAATAGTATTAGAAACACATCCTATTATCTTCAAAAATTCACAAGTCTAGATGCACACAGAATGCTGATTAGTAGAAGCTAGTGAACTTCAATTTCACATTCATAACACCTGGATCAATAAAGTAGACTTCCAAATACTAAAAAATATTAATGAAGACCTATCTGTGTCATGTGAAATATCAGATTCTGGCATATCAAAAAAAAGGATTCAAACACAAAGAATGAAAAAAATCCCCAACACTACATTGATTTCTGAGTTTGACCAGTGGCTTTACAGTACAGGAAATAAAACAAAAATGCACCCTGACTGCATGCCACTGACCATGTCTTCTTATACATCAGAACCAGAAAAATTCAGTTCATCTACCATGTGCTAGAGAGATATTGTGCTTTCCAACCCAATGCCACGTTGTTCTTCCTAGATCAATTTTGGGTTTTTCCTGTGAAGAATGAGTTACATAAGTTTACTGAGTGCCAGTTTTATAAAATAAAGCAATCAATTATTCATCATGAAGCTGGACTTGATTTTAATTGGAGCCAAGTTCCCTAAGATCCTTAATCATCCACTTCACAAGCACTGTCTTAGACCAAAGGTCCCTCTACAGTCACCTCCTCTGCACAGCTGGCCCTTCCATCCTTAGGGTTCCACAGAAACTTATAAAGTAGGATACATTCAACTATTGGACTACCCTGAGCTACAGAAATCATCATCCATAGCCTCTAATCACCTCTGACAACCAGGCTCTTCAAGGTAAAATTCCTTCTATTCCCCCCACTAAGAGGGGACTTGAGTCTGTCTTTGCCACAGTTGCTGCACCATGAGTCCATTTTGGCCAGTTTTCTTAAGGTAATGAGCCTTGAATTCATTAAGATAATTTTTGCAGAACTTGTAAGAATGTTATTCACTGGAGTGAAGAGTGAATTACATTCTTACTAATGACACACCACTGACCAAAACAGGGGCTGGACTAAACTGTGACACTCTCTCCCTGCTCTCAGCCGGGCTCTGTACTTGCCAGTGAGCAGCAGCACTGAGCATTGTCAGAGCTGCAATTAAATCTGGAAACAGAGAAAGCTGTGGGACAGAAAAGAAAGCTAAAGAAACACACAGCTCAATTTCATTCTCAATGGAACATGCACTGCTAAAGCAGCGTCTATTTCAGTGTATTTGCACGGGAAAGTTGTTTATGTTGCAATTTTTGTGGATACAGAATTTCACAATCGGGACATTTGAGTCCTTTTCAAAAATTAGGAGTATGTTAATCTGTTAGGGAAGATAACAACAGAGACCAGATTTCATTTACAGGATATGTTTTAATTTAGTCTTGTGGTGATTTAGATAAGTCAAAAATATTTTAAAATGCTTCTGAAACTCCATTTGCAAACCTCACTGAGTTCAAACCACTTTCCTTTAATAAACTGGTCATTGCTCTTCTTTAAACGTCATTATATTTAACATTTCTGCTTTGTCTCCTATAGCATTAATCTCAACTATTGACAGTCAGCAGCCAAACTCAAGATGAAAGGAATTTTCTAGCCATGAGTTAATGCGTTTCACATCCTGATAATTCTTTCTTCATTCCTGCTGTTTTAAACAATACTAGATAGAAGCATTAGTTTTGTCTTCTACTTATAACTGCTGGCTGATAAAACAGAAACACATCCTAGGAGTACTTCATTATGTTATCTGCCCCCAGTTGTTTTTAAGACGATTAATGATTTGTTCACCAAAGCTCTATAACAACTACAGAAGTTCTTTGATATTCCTAAACAACAACAATCTCTCTAATTTCTAGAAGTCTACTGTATAGACATCACTATGCAGACTGCTGTAAAATTGCTTACAGACAAATGCTTAATGAAGGGCTACCGAAGAACCACTGATTTGTATTTTATCTTAGTTGCATTTGGGTCTATTACTTCTTGTTTGTTTAAAAGAAGCATTTTTAATTGATGGCTGCAACCCCTAAAGCTCTGTTTAATGAATCTTAACTTTAACATATTCAAAGGCACATAAATACAGCATTTGCTAGTGTTGGCTGTTTGAGCCTCCAGTTCCCTTCCTTTGTTCCTTCTAAGATCATGGTAAATCAGGATATAGAAGAATTTTTTTAAGTATTGTAGAATTTCCTAAAATAGAGCTACGTTTTCATGTTTACTGTGCACAAGCTTCTCATCACTCCCCACTTCATGATTTGGCAGCAGTGCAGATTGTACTGAAGAGAAGGGGCCAGACCTCATTTTTCCCTACAAGATCCACAGACTCTGATCATCTGTACCTCCTTCCACCTTCTCCATACCCCCCCCTGCTCCAGCCTCGGACTTTAAGCAAGTTGCCAGAGTCATTGCTCTGAGAGGATGGTCTGAGATGCAGGTTGCAGACAGGGAGCATGGCCATCACTTGCACTGTTTGTGCTGCAGCAGGCAGCCTGCTGCTCAGGGACCTGGCTTGGCTGAGGAGATGGTGTAGCAGCGACCAGCAGAGGCTAAATCATACTGCAGAGAGGTTGTGCACCAGAGAGCATTGCACCAAGCAAAAAGAGAAAAACCAGCTCTCACCCCAAACAGTTTATTTCTGTAACACAAGAGGTGGATACAAACAGATGGGGAAGGAGGAGGGAATGAGAAGACACTCCGATCAGATCATCAGCACCCAAAGTGCTGTCAAGACTCTGGGAGGCAACCTGCCAAAAACAAACTTTAATGACATTTTTAAGGGGGTGGATGCTCATTAATTTTAGACAAAAAATGTAAACATCAAGGGCTTACAAATCCAGTTCAGCTCAGAGAAGAAAATGCCATGCTACTGACTAAGAGGAACAGGATTGCCTCTCTGAAGTGGGCACCAAGCAGCACCTGTTGGCTTACTGGTGCAGAGAGTGACCACAACAGTGCAACCTGCAAACCCAATGCCCACATGCCTGTGCTGGCCTTCTCCAAATTCTGAACAACCCTGACACCTTCTCACCCTGAATCCAGACCTCCTCTGGAAACACAACCACGCAGGCCAGGGGGACAGTGCAGAGTTACCTGATTTCCTAAGTGTACCCTGATCACTGTCCTTTATCCCTGCTGCTGTTCTCTAGGCCAGTTCAAACAGCTCCAGGGTGGAGACTGAGGTTTTGGCACATGATTTTGGGAGTCAAATTTTCCAGATATATCACTACCCTGGGTGTCAACTCCCAGTTTGAAAAATGATGCTTACAAACTTGATTCCCTTCAAAGACTGGAGGCACAATAGATGCCTAGATCTCTTTCAGAAAATGAGATCTGGAATTTATTTTTAAATTAAGGTTTCCACTAGGCTTTCAGAAGATCAGGACTTTATAGAATCTCAGGTCCTTCAAATAAAGAATGTGTTGATTTAGAATATGAATAAATGTAAAGATTTTTTTTCAACTGCATTTTTCAAACATAATTAAGAGAATTTTTATTATAAATCTAGAGAGATAGCTTTTTTTTTTTTTTTCTGTTCAACACAAGGTCATTGCTACACATAAAGAAGCAAGATAGATTTGGGGCACTGTTTGCTTAAGGGCTAATTCTCATTCCAAATAATGATTAACAGGAGATCAAAAAAAGAGTGAGGCTGAATGGAGTAAAGCAATTAAATGATAAAATACAAATGGAGAATGAAAAGCACTTGCAGCCAAGTGAACATACACCAAGTGACCAATAGTTTCAGGGGATTAGACTCTCATGGTAATAATTACATATTAGTAATCAGTAACGGCTTATATTCAATATTCAGCTGAAATGAAATAAGAGAACATACAACTCTCCCACAATGGACATTCAGTTTAGAAAAATTGCACTATGGAGAATCTTGGTACTAATGAATGCCCATTTGCAAGGTGTTTCTGCTACCTCTATTAGCCTGAACATAATTTTTGAGCACAGTTAGGATCAAGCATGGTTTGACCTGAGAATTTTGCAGCTCTGAAAATTCTTGGGAAAAGAGATCTTTATTAGATGTGAACACAGATGCTCTTTCTTTCATGCAAATTAACTCCTTTTCAAGCCTAGCACACATGCTTAGGTTTACACAGGACAGCTCAGAGCAATCAGCTCCATCTTAGGTTCCTGAGGCTCTCATTTCAACTGAAGTGCCCTGGAATTTGCTTTAGAAGCCTGTTCCAGACCATGACTAATCAGAAGGTGCTGCAGTTGTGCAACCATGGATTAACATGGTGTACTCTGTGACTGACACTTTCAATTCTAGATTGATCACAAACAGAGGGCTGTTTTCTTCCTTAAACTAAAGATAAAATGCATCCTTACCATACTATTCATTCATCCTCTTGACAGCTATGCTCTAGAAAGAAGTGCTGCAGTCAGCTCAGCTGTATCTATTCCATTGGCAACTCCTTCAGGAAAACACCCACACACACAGCTCCAAGCTTCACTGCACCTCACAGACTAAATAAATAAATAAATAAATTTTTATGTTAGATGTTTAAGGAAAATAAAAGTACTACAGAAAGTGGTATAAGTGGTTCATTAAATAAACTCCCTCCTCATGTGTCAGAAAAGAATGGGAGGCATCTTTAACTTGTGTTTAGAGGAGGTTAAACTATCTGCCAAGACTGTTTATCACCAAACACCAGAAATACTCCAATTCTACCTGGACAGAAGACTGTGTTGAATATGGCATTAGTACATCCTGCTTAAAGCAGAACCTAAAAGCATTGGTCCATACTTGGGATGAGACCTGAAATACAGCAACATGAGAGAGAAAACTGGACATTTCAAAAATGCCTGTCAGCACCTCTCGTTTCCTAATGACACAGCTCTTGATACAGCTCCAGCTCACTGGGTACCTTGTGGTGCACAGCAAAGAATCAAACAACACAGAGAACCCAGGCTAGGCAAAAATGAGGGCATCAGGCTGGTACAAACTACAGCTCTTCTGAGCAGAGTTTCTGAACCCAGAATTTACTTTTATTCTTGATAGATTGTTCCTTTATTAAAAAGAAAAAATTAACGTAAAAGTCAAAGCTTTTAATCAAAATGCTACTTTTTATTAGAAATTTTTCAGTCACTTTCAAGGGTGGGAGAAGACAGAGTCTATTCACCCCATGATTTTCAATGTAGTGCCCTTCAGCCTGTGGCTTAAGCAGTCTCAGCTGAGGCAAGGCTATAATTAGTCTGTACTGCAGCTAAGCAGGAGAGTCCACAGAGCTACTAAGTACTTCTAATCTGAGGGAAAGTATCATCCAAAAGCCCACAGAAGGACAGACTGCATTTTGTGAGCAAACACTGAGAACCTGCAGATGTTTTATGGTACAACACAGTAAGCAACCCAAATCCAAACTGGATCAAACCCCCTGTTCATTCGTTCTAGTAGAAAACAGAAGACATATTCGTGGCTGGAGGTAGAAACAGAAATAGGAACCCACAGCCACTCTCTGCTGTCAGCAGCAGGAAGAGGCTGGAGCAGGAGCTTGGCAATGAATGCTCCAGGCAGGAGAGATGGCAGCAGGGAAAAGGCAGCAGAACTGTCAGTAGCAGACACAGGTATGAGAAATGCTGTCTTAATCGAACCCAAAATAGTTCCCTTACTTTTCATGTAAGTACACCATCAAATATAAAATTTTTAAAAATGAATTTTCATTCTTCTGATGTTCTATGACATTGTGCCCTGTTCCTGGCACTTGTTTGCATATGTCTCATCAGAGCAGACTGGGGCATGACACTCTGATGCATCATTAGAAAGGACAAAGTCTACTGAGTACAAAAATGTCACCAGCACAAGACATGTCCCCTCTCTCTTCTTTATCAGATGACAGCAAAACTGGGGCTTTGTTTTTTCATCAAATTAGGCAAAGAGAAGGAAAACTACAGAGACAATCCATTTGATCATTAAAATTCCTTTTATAGAAACATAACGCACAAAGTGTTACAAAAGAGTGCAGATTTTGGGAAAGACTGAGTGTGGTGGAGGAGTACAAGGGATGTATGCATGTCAGGCATTCAGGTAAGTTACCTGTGGTGCCATTTCTTCACAAAGAATCTCCTATCTTTCCCTCCATGTCAAATTACATATGTGCCATCTTGCCTCTGAGCTTGCCCCTTCTCCTCCCCTCAGTCCTCCTCGCCCTCTTCAGGGAGATGCTCATGGTGCTTACTAAGCTCAGAGCAACTTCTATTTTCAATCCCTAGCTTGCTCTTTCCTTGCAGTTCCTTTCAGCTGTTTTTGGCATTTTCTGGTCTCTCCTCTTAGAACACGAGCATGATTCAGTCGTTCCCATTTTAAAGCATCTAACCTTCAACTATAATTGGGTCTCCCACTTCATTTCCTAATACACTTCTTGCCTATTTCTGTCCCTCACTGGCATTTTTCTGAGTTTGTTCTAATCAAGATGAGTGACAGTCTTACTCAGGGCACAGAAACACCACTCTGCTCCCACTGCCCTGTCCAATACTTGCATCATACATGACCATGGTGACACTGGAAGTTTCAGCTTTTAGTGACCCTTTTTCTCCTCTCACTTTTTGAGGTAAAGCTTTGACATTATCTTAGGTAGATTATCCTCACAAGTTCTGGCAAGAGTCCACAGTCATGATGACTTTGGCCTTGCGTTTTCCCTCTCATAGCACTTTCCCAGCTGCAAGCTCACAGTTTGTCAGCAGAGAGGGGATCTGAGTCAGAGATCCATCCCTCCACTCTTTGGTTCAACAAAATCAATTTATCTGCATTCAGAAGTCTTTGGCCAGCTTTGGCTCTTGTCTGAACACTTTGGCATAATTTATTCAAATCAGCACAGGGTGGTTATATGCAGAAATATAAAACAAGGTTCTTAACTACAGATAAATGGTATGATAGTAACTTTGCAAGAATTATAAAAATACCAATAATTTTTTTTTTGATGGAATAAGCAGTAGTGTGAATCAGCACCTGAGTGATAGCAAATTTTCAAAAAATCTTGAGTGCTGCTTCCTGCTAGTAGGAGGGAATAACAGCTAGTAGGAGGGTGCAAGGAAGGACTATTCTCAACATCTCAATTCCAGCCTTAGCAGCAGAGAAAATTATCCAGTGTGTCAGTGTACAAATTCCTGTACATCATAATATAAAATCATTGAATAAAATCTTCCCTACTTGACTGTCATTTTAATAAAAAGTACAGTTTCAGAAAAACCCATCATCTTAATTTGTGCAGAAATCAAAACAAGTCTTAAGACATGTTTCAGTGGCTTTAGCTGAAAGAGCAAAAGCAAAACAAAAAGCATCATGACGGTTAAAAACTGCTCAGGCTATGAAGCCTCCTACAGTGAGTGTCTCCTCCTCACCTGGAGCAGAAGTTTTCCATTCTGGGGGATGAGCCACAAAATCATTGACAACACATCCCTAACCATGGAATGATAGAAAAATAATTTAAGACACAGCTTCTCTGACTCTGCAAAGTAAAGGAAGATCTCTTCGTTTGACTTAAAAGAAAGAAAATATAGAAACCTGTATTTTGTTGAGCATCCTATATCAAAACCAAGATGAATTATGTTTTGTGAAGGTCTACAGTGGTGGAAAACCCTTTTAATCTATTTGCTGATGTTATCAGAGAAAATGGATAACTGAAACTGCATCTCTAGATGTTCTAGAAAGCACCAAGAACAACTAAAAAGTCTGGAGCTGTAGGGTAATATTCTCAGAAAATCAGGTTGTAACTCCAAATTAATTCATGGCAAGGTACTGGCCAGCTATTACTGGGAAGTTTTTCTTCAAAGGGCCTTCCAGTGTATAGCACAAAAATAACACCCATCTGTGTCTTTTGTACAAAACAGCTATCACAATTTCTAAAAGAGACTGAATGTGACACAAGTACAGGACTGCAAAATATGCACCTTCAAACTCTGATCCATGGGCAGATAGTTTTTGCAATTTTACCTGGGAAGGTACTGTGTACTTTGGGGATGACACACTGTCAGAACCAGCCTTTGCCCTGGCACACCTCCTGCAGCTAAGTATGAGCTCAGAGAGGCTGCACTTCAGCTGCTTGAAAGCTGACAACAAAGCAATGGCAAGGATAAATAAATTATTTGCTGAATTTTCTTTTCACTTGCTAGTGCTACAACTGGCAATCACTCCAAGCTTGGAAACATTCCTCACTTGCAATTTTAGATCAGCTTCACCACTGACATAACAGAGCACTACTTGTATTTTGGTCTTTTTGGTTAAAAACACACATCTTCATTTTCCTCCAAGATATCCCCAAAATACTTCATGCTTTCTGGCCAATGGGATTATTAGGAAAAATAAAAGTAATTTTTACTTCGGTTCAACAATACTCCAGATGTGAAATAAGCCAGGAACTTACATAGACAAATACAAAACTACTAATTTAATTCAGCCACACAACAGACTACCTAGGTATCATTTATGACACATTTAATTGTTACTCACATTATACGAGGCACTAAAGATATTTATAACAGTCACTGATTCACTCAATTTCTTTTACATTCAATGCCTAAGAACATGAGAGGTTTGAAAGTGATGCAACCTTCAAGATTTTGGGCTTCTTTAGGAATTTGTTTTGCTAGAGAGTAGGCTATGTAGGCCTACACATTCAATAGAAACTCCCACAAGTCAGGCTTGCATGCAGACTATGAAAGTCATGGTTTAAGAGAGCCTGAATAAAGTCTGGAGCAGTCACTCAGACTCCCATGCTCCATTCATCACTTCATTAGTATCATAGCCACAGTCTAAGAATTCATCTAAAGAAGCTGTCAAATGAATTTGTGTCAATTATCCCTTCCTTTCTTTTTCCAGCACTAGGACTCCAAGAGAAAGGGCCTGAACTATATCTGTGATACTTTTCCTGAGAGTTCATTCCTGTTTCTATTTCAAAAGCAAGGTATTTTTAGTTGTCTTCATGGAAGCTGAGCTAGATTTAGCCCACTCTTATTTTCCTCTCCCCCTTGTCATTTGGCAGCTCACTCAACCTCTGAGAAGTCCCCAGAACATGCTGCAAGTGAAGGGGCAATGGAGCCTTTCTGAGTAAAGTCTCTCCACACAACACTCTGGTGGACCTGTGAAACCCTCTCTCATCACTAATGGCTCATTCTGTCATGTGTCAGGGTGGCATCTCACATTTTAGAGCAGAACAGACTATTGCAGATGGAAGAGACCCATGGTGATCATCCAATCTCACCAATTTAGGGCTGACCAAAAGTTAAAGCATGGTCCAAATGCCACTTAAACACAGACAGGCTTGGAGAATCAACCAGTGCCCTGGGAAGCCTGTTTCAGTTCTTGATTACTCAATCAGCAAAAAAATGCTTCCTACTCTTGACTGAACTGTATAAGCTTGGTGCTGTCCAGAGACTGAAATGTTCTGATATGCTTACACACCTGCTAGCTTTAAAATACATTTTCAAAGACACCTCAAAACATCCCTTCAAAATGCAGAAACAGATTTAAAGAGATCACAAACAATTCAAAAAAACATGAACACAGAAATGCCACAGGGCAGAACACAGCCATGTCCTCAGCTGCTTGTCCAGGACTTCCTAAGAGCAGGAGAAAGGCAATTCAGAAGTGTAGCAATGCTTCAGCACATGAAGAACTGAAATGCCTCTCCCTCTGTACCCGAGTTACACTAACAGGAAGGACTGTTTAAACACCAAAGTTGGCTCAGATGCACAACATTCTGAAAGTGATCTGTGCCCTCTAGTGATGGAGAAAAATAGTGAACTGGCCACTCCTTTGAGTAAGAAAAATTTCTCATTAAAGATGAAGCAAAGATAACACTTGGCCAACTCCTTATGCAAGTTACATCCTGGAATTTTCCTTATACTAAAACATAAGGTACCAATACAGCTGAGCCAAATGGGATTAGTACAGAATTTATTAAGTACTCTTCACCCATTTTATTTTGATCTTGGATATTTTTTCCTCTATGGGAAGTGCTATGACCTATAAAATCCACTAATAGATTATGAATTGTTAGCTCTTTTCCAATTATATTCTATGTCATCTCTCACAATTGAAAAGTTTTATAAAAGGAACAAACTAACTGAAGATGAGAGCTGACCACAAAGACTTAAAAACACTGTTAACACATAGATTACCAACCTGATCCTTTCTTCTCAGCCCATTTTCCAGCTCATATAACTGACCTTACACTCACAGCATTGATCTTCACCAAAGTGAAGCAGGTTTGAATGCATTTTGGATGTTTTGAGCAAACGACCCTCCAGCACAAGCTTCTATCAATCTTCAGCATTACACATCACCTCAGACAGAAACATACAGTAAATTCTGCTCTGCAGGAATGACTGTTGGTGCAGGGTGGCCCAGTCAGCATCCATGGGCCCAAATAACCTTGGGGGAGCCCAGAGAGGCACAGCTGGCCACCCAGCCTGACCGCCACCGAGCCACAGCGAGCGGTGCCTGCCACGGAGACTCCTCTGCAGCATCCCACATCCAGGTTACATTTGCAAGTCTGAGGAAGGGCTCCCCAAGAAGATATTCTAATGCTTGTTAAGTGGTCTCATTTTTCATGGCAACCACCACACCAGGCTTCTGAGAACCATATTTTAACTCTGATCTAGAACTTGTAGCCATGATTTTTCCAAAGGTAGGAGAATTCATTTTCTTCTACTGCAAAGAGCCCAGGTCATGAATACTCCCTTTAGAAGTCCTGCTACTTGAAAACAAGTTTTCAGGTACAGCTCCTTGGTGAAAAACCCTGCTCCATGCCTGGGAAAAGGGTGTTTTGTCTCACACCTCGCCCCCCACAAAGTGCCTCCAGGATTAGTATTAGCTGAAGGCTTTTTAGCCACTCAGTTTTGGAGTCAAGTACCTACTGCTGAAGTCTCAGTTAAGCATTCCTTTTAATCCATCCCAAAGTGATTAGCAGCACACATTTGAAGAGAAGTCAGCAGATTCCCACTGCAGAGAACTGAAAGTCCCTGTGTGAGACCTCAAAAAGAGACAAGATAAAAATGTTTGAGATAAGGGGTGGGGGGGGAATTTTGGACCAACAAACATTGCTAGCAACAACTTAATTAATACAGGAGTAACAATTAAGATTAAATTTAGATACACAGATGTGGAGCTTGTGGTGATATTCTTAGTGAACTCACAGAATACAAATAAACTAGGTGTGCCCCAGAAATACTGACCCTTTGGACTACTTTACATTATTTGAAGAATAACCTATGTAAAACAGGCTGCGGTTAGACCCTCGAAAATGTCATTTTGCATTCTTTTTAGAGCACCCCAGAGGACAGCTTCATGTGTGTAAACAAACACTCCTGCATAGTCCTTGCTGATACTAACAGGAGCCCCCATTAACCACCTGGAAAAAGATAATGATTACCTATTTAGACTAGACCTCATTAATTAGCAGCACTGCTAATATAAACAGTGAAATGCTAAGCACAAAAACCAAAACAAAAAGCAAAAGGCAAAAAAGGAAGAAGGTGGCCAGCATGTGAGAGGGACTGTAAGCTATGCCTGTTACCACAAAGAAGGGCTGCAACAAAATAGGACGTTAAATTAGTTTCAAGAGACTGCAGTGGTGCATGAAATTATTTCTTATGGTGTGCTGCATAGATCCATCCCCTGTGGGAATGCAAACCTCGGATAGAGATAGCCACAGAAAAAGGACTGTTCTCAGGGGTTGCTTGAATCAAGATGCCTGAAGACACAGGGCATGTGAATTTCACTAACTGCTTTATTCCTGAAACACCAGTTTAAAATACTAATAGCAGTCAAGTTTAGACCACCCTCCATGAATAATTGTCCACATTTCTTTTCTGCAAAACTGAGTTCATGGCTAGAATTCCAATATTATTAGAACTTTAAACCTTTTCCCATAGTGCTATTGTACTGATGGGTCAGGCAAAAAAGTATTTTCACCACAGCCATGATGCAATAGCAAAATGAAAGCCCATCAAGAGGAAAAGAGCATATTAAACCCACCTCTAGCAAGCATTAGGAATGGAGTTTTCTATATAGTCTTATTAGAAGAAAACCTGCATCCATGCCTTCTTCTGGATGCCAGCTGCTCTCCTGCAAAGGCAATATCCTTTGGGGAGAAGTAGGCAGCTGCTCCCAGGAACAGTCCCTGCTGAGGACTGGACACTGACCACCATCAGTATCTTTCTGCAACAGCCAAAGCACAATTTAGGACCAGGGTCAAGTACCTACTGCAGGGATGGCTGCAAGCCCCAGGGATGACTGCAGGCCTGGGGGACACAGCACTTCAGGCCCGGGGACACAGGGGTTCCACTGCCCAGCCTTCCTCAACATGCAGCCTCACCCACACCAGCCTGAGATTTCTTCTAGCTGTCTACTATTAGGGCAGTAACAAGTCCCAAACACAAAGCTGGTGGCAGAGATGGGGTTTGCAGGGGGGCAGCACCCCCTCACCTTGAAAACAAGCAAGTGCAGCCAGCAAGACAGAGCAGAGCTGTGCAGGTACCTTGGGGGCACAGGGCTGTGCTCGAGCCTATGCACACCTGGACACCTGCATGCCTGGTACAGGCACACCCTTGCCTCTAGGCTGGCCTGAACCCTTGGCGTGCCAACATACAGTTCTCTGCAATTTCCAGTATTGTGATTGCCAGGCAGTAATTGACACCATTCTCCTCATTAGAGCCATTTTCATTAGTCCCATGCACTGTCCTTTTTCACCGCCATTTCCAGATGTGAACATCTTTTTGACATGTTATTGTAACATCCCAAATAACCAGATATTAATAACTATCATTTCTAGGATTGGTTGTCAACATTTAAGAAGAAATGTGACTCATCACATAAAGCAGGAAGAGAGAGCTTCCTCTCTGCCTTTTAGCTTTTCTCCAAAGTGGACTATGCTGGCAGATAACCTGATACCCTCCTTTTTTCCTGATTTTCCAATCCAATAGAAGGTTAAAACTGCCTGCAGGACAGTTGTTGATCAAATTTAAGTCAAAGCATCAAACAAGAGATATAGAGAAGAATGACATCACACAGGCCCACAACACCAGCAGCTCAAACTTCACATTCTCCCTTGAAGCCTCACATAAATTCTGGCCAGTTTATAACTACCGGTGAAGTAACAGTCCTAGCTCTCCTGATGTCACTTCTCTGTGTAGAAATTGTACAAAAAAAAAAAAGGTAAGGTCACTCCAAGGAGGAAAATATCCAAATGGGATCTACACTGGTAGAGTAAAAGTTAGATGGAGGGCAGCCCTAAGGCCAAGATTAAATAGTAGATGATTTGATGCCCTGTCTTGCATGCTCGAGTGGAAGTAGGGCACAGCAGTAGCCTAAGGGTTGGGTAGCTGAAGAGGTTCAGTCCAGGTAATCCTTTGGGTGAGAAACTTGTTTGAATGGATTAGGGAACAAGCCAGCACAGCTTTACCATCCTCTCACAGTCAGCAGAAATTGTCCAGCAGCAAACAGAGTCCAGGGAATAAGACTTCACAAATGTGAAACCAACTACAGGAAGAGTGGAAGGCCCTTTGTAGCACCACAGATACACATGGCATGGTCTGAAATGTTATGAAGAGTTTGGAACACATGTTCAGTCTGACAAAGACTTGAGATTTAGGCCATATAGGACTGCCTTCCAAAATCTACAAAAACTGGGTGCTAAAAGGTAAAATTGAGGATTAAATCCACCTGTTAATGCAGATAAAGGCTGATGACTCAAATCACAGGATTGTAAAGCAATGAAATAGAGAGGCACAAGTTGCACTAATCTTTTTGCAGCCTCTTATCTGTTTAAATTGATGTATGAAAACACAACAATCTCCAGCAAGGCTAGACCTTGGGAGGCCTTTCACCATAACATTTAATTTAAAAGCTTTATAGTGCTAATTAATAAACTCATCCAGTTAATTACACTATGTTATTATTACTGAGATAAACCTCTTGTTTGCAAAGGAAGGTCTAGGAAGATAACAGTATTAAGTGACAAGCATGAGAGATTAATTTCTAAAATATTCCTTAATGTCTGACAAACTTTTAGACACTAAGACTGGCTAAACAGTGACTCAAACTGAACTCAGCTTGAATTTTTGCCAGGTAAGGGCTCTGTATTATCTAACAGCCCTTTTCTCAAATTGGAACTAGATTTGATTCAATTCTTTTTCCAGCGAAGAACAGAAAACTTTTGCTGAGCATGGCTGAATAAATAAGCTTTCCTAAATAGTTTTGTATTCTGAATACTTTCTTCCTATAGATGTGGCCAGTGACTTACAGAAGAGTACGCACATGTTATCTTGTCAGGAAAGTGGGAAGGAAAAAATTTGTGATAGGGCCTGAACCTAAGGGCATTTAAATCTACTACAAAACTCAAAAACTGAGTGAAAACGTTCAGACGAATCAACGTGCCATTCACCACAAACACAGATGAACACAAAGGATACTGGCACAAAAGTATTGTTACTACTGCCCCCAGCAACTCAATGCTGTTAATGCTGGATGGCCTATAGCACATCCACAAAGCTCATCAACTGCATAACAAAGCACATTAAATGGCTCCTCCAATGGCTCTGTCCCTGAACAGTCTCACAATGTATTTTTAAAATCCAAGCCAACTGTTGAAATTGTCCATATAGACATAAGTGAGAGGACCTGGAAAAGATTTCATTTTTGCTGTTGCTAAAAAGAAAACTTCTGAGCCTCTCAGTGACATTGGAGAGGAAAGTAGAATCACTCTAGTGGTACTACAGTATTCCACAAAAAGTTAAAACCTGATGGTATTCGGCAAGAAAAAAAAGTGGGAAAGTATTTACTAACTCGTTTTTAACTGGGAATTTGACCAAAGTTATAAATAGCATATAATATTAGTCAACATTAATTATTTTTTCATTATAGCAGGTTGTCCTCTAAGATGTTTAATTTTCAGCATTTGTGACAGCACTGAGAGCAGGTGTAGTACCAAAAATGGCACTGCTTATGTTGGAAGCAAACATCAATTGCAGATTTTTTTTTTGTTTCAAATATGTGCTTCCAGGCAAAAGTAAATCCTCTACATCTTACATTGCTCCTTGCAAGCCTGGATGACAATGCTTCTGCTCTCATAACTGAATCTGCATATAAGAACTTAATCCCGGAAGGACTGATCTCACCTCTCAGGTTTTCACCCTGGAAAGAGACTCTTTTTTTAAAACAAACAACTAAAACCTCCAAAACCAAAGCAAGAAAGCTGGAAAATCTTGACATGATGAAAACCAATGAAAAATACCTGCTTATACAATTGCTTACACAAAATTGTTTACACAATTCTGTAAAAAAATAACCACTAATGTTATTTAGAAATGTATCTTGAGACAGAGGGATGCTGAGCAAGTACGTACAATGGACAAGCATGAGGATTTGGATAACCAATAAACATCAGGCTCCATGCAAAATCTAGGTTAGCATTAGCAAAGACCAAGCAAACTTTTTTATAATACTGTTACGCAAGATGTGATGTATCCCTCAAGAAATCATGGATTTTTGTTCTTCATGACAAGCTCTGTTCTTCTGAGGTGAAGGTGATAAATTAGTTAAAAGCACAAAGCAGCCAGAGAACTGAAAGATGTAAGCTTCTTCAAGAAGCTGTGAATCTTCAAGAAGCTGTGTTAGAGCCTATGCCAGCAGCTCTTGCCAAACACAAGCACAATTAACCAAAGTGAATCTGCAAAAGTCTGCAGGGAAAACAAAAAGGGGCAGGGAGATAAGGAGATGGGAAATGCTCATCAGATCTCATGTCTGAATTATGAGACAGCACAAAATAGGGTAGAGAGGAAAAAGCAAGACTATTGAGCAAAATAGAACATGAGAAGAGATGGTAAATGGATACAGAAACATTGTGAGAAAAAACAGATCAGTGAAGGTACAGATCTTTTCAAAAGCCCGAGGATGTATCACACAGAACGGCAGGAAACAAGGCAGCGATGTGATTGCACGCCCAAGAGGAAAGCAAAGCTCTAAGGAGGAGCTGAATGGTGAAGGGACCACAGCAGATGTTCTCCCTTAAGGACAGAGTTTGCACGTCCCTGAAAACATTGCTGGGAGGGCTCTGGTTTGGTTGCAGGGGCGGGAGTGGGCGTGCTGACAGACTTAATTAATTGTCTCCCCTTGGTGATCCTATCAAGGTATCAAGAAAGAATGGTAGCAGGAACTACAACAGCTATCTGCATATCCTTGAGTTATTAGTGCAAAGACAGAACTTTGAAGAGGTCTGTAGTAGTTACTTGGCATAAAGGGGGACAGAATCATGCAGCTGTAAAAAAACCAAACCAACAAAACAAAAACCAAACCCACGAAACTAAGCAGCCTTCCATGTAGCAAGACTGCAACCCCTTGGTACTGCTGATCTTCGGAGTGGCAACACCCAAACACAGGTATTGGCTGAGGGAAACACATTATTAGAAAGAACTTTATCAGAATAAAGGTACAGCATAAAGGAGGAACAAAAAAAAAAATAGAAGAGCTCTGAAAACTTGCAATTTCACAAGCATCTATCAGTGCAGATGCCCTCAATAGCCCACCCTGTGACCCTCCCTCTTCCTTCTGGTGGATATCTTTTAAGGCAACACCTTTTCCACAAAAGTACAAGAAATAAGACCATGCAAGAAACCCCCTCCAGACTGCAGTTTGCATTACAAAAGTCAGGATATTTGTGCACAGCTTTACTTTGGGCATCTTTTGTTCCCAGGCAGAGGAGGCTCCAGCTGCCATTGAGGTCACCACAGCACTGCATGACCTCCCCAGGAGGGAGCAAACAGCCTCACTTAGCTGGACCTGCTGTCTCCATGTGCTCTGAGACTCTGCTGCACCCTGTGTGGGCACCCTATATTGCCAGCACCCCATGTGGCAATCCAGCAGGTCACAGTGGGTTACATGGCCTGTGGCTGCTCGTTTTTCACCACGTTCTTAAACAAACCTTGTTTGGTGAAATCTTGCTCCCACAAAAAAAAGTAAGTACAGCTTTTGTGTTAAATAGCTGCCTGTGCTTAAAGCTCTGCCTGTTTATGGTAACAATGCAAATAGGGACCCAAGGTGAAAGGGTTAAATTACAAAAGCCAACTAAATAGCAACTGTTTGCTCCTTCATTGCTGACCTCCTCTCTTGCTGCTGCCCCTGCTCCTGAGCCTGGGGACCCACCATGGGTCCATGCTCCGAACGTGCAAAGTGAAAGTGCTGTGGCAATGCAGAATACAAGAGGATGGCTAAAACCTGCAAGG
The DNA here is from genome assembly GCA_013397295.1 of Polioptila caerulea. Lineage (NCBI taxonomy): Eukaryota > Metazoa > Chordata > Aves > Passeriformes > Certhiidae > Polioptila > Polioptila caerulea. The sequence continues at coordinate 1,589,359 of VYXF01008143.1, read as the reverse complement.
TTCATAGAGCAGGGTTTGATCATCCAGAGAAGGCCAGGAAGCTCCTCCAGTCAGTGGAGTGAGACTAAGTCACAACATAAAATCAAGAAAACCACTGAAAATCCCCAAGCCCCTTTGTTCTGAATTTGAGATAAAGTAACAGATTCTGGAAACCTTCCTGAGAAAGATCAGGTGTCAGTTTTTGCCTGCAAGCAGCCATCCCTCAACCCTTGTACATCCTGGAAAGCTGAGTAGAGGCCACTAGGGTCTCCAGCCCAAACCCAGCAATAAAAGTAGCAACAAAAAAATAATCCTAAATAGATGGACAGATAGCAAAGGGAAAGAGACATGCATCTATGTGGGCCTTCTCTCTTGCCCTTTACTCTCCTTCACTTTCAAAGGACAGGATTTCCAAAGCAGTGCTATTTTAAAAAGCAACAGTTACTAGAGAGTTTGTGCTAATTGGATGATGTCTCTCCAGAGGTTTTCCAACACTGACATGGTGTTAGTATTCCTCTTAACCTTTTAATATCATAAAGCAAGCTTAAGCCCTAAGGTGAGATAAAGTAAAATACCCATGAAATTAGTAGTTTCATCTAGTGCGCTGCAATGCACTACCAATACTGCAGTATGTTTTTCCTTGACAAAGAAATCACAATCAAATATCAAGGGATTTACCAAGAAACAGAACAAAAGTGAAGCAAATAAGGATGAGAGGGAAGAGGATGGTAAGGAAAATTTTTAGACTGCTGCTGACCCTCCTCTATGCAGGGTATCATGGTCCCCCCAGCATCCCTCTGTCAGTTCTGAGTGTGCTCTGCAGACAGGTCACAGCATGAGTCCATCATCTAGCAAGCAGCTTTGTGATCTTCTGCTATCCAGAGGCAAAATTTTAGATCTAATCAGCATTGCCTATCTTATAGAAATAACAAGAAAGAGTATGCCCGTTCCACAGCTGAATGTCATTCTGCAGTAGCTTCAATGGTCAATCTTATCTTCAGAATTATAAATCAGAGAGACAGTTGTATAGCCTGGGACGTTTTCCATTTTCTTTAAAGAAAAAATGGCAAAACAGAGACTACTCAGCAGTGCCTGCTCTCAGAAGCCAGAACTATAAAAATGCTACCAGCAGCACTGAAAATTATTTGAGTTTACTTTGTATAGGGATCAACTTCAGCAGACAACACTGGGCTGGAGTTCTAGGCTAGCCAGCTTCTTGATAACCTATAAATTAAAACGTCCTTTCTGACAGCCACTGCACAGACTTCTCAGCAGGGAAATGTTTGTTTTAACTGAATTTATTTCCTAGGCTCACAGGGGAAGGAGAAAGAGAACTTCTAGCTTTAAATGTACTGTATAGCATGCTGGCAAATTTATATTGACTGGTAGAAATGCATTATGGCCAGTGTTCCTCCACTGTTAGTGGCAGGTGTCTTCAGATCTACAAACACTCTGTCACATCTTTCCCAGTGTCTCAGAAAAGGAGAAAGTTATCCCAAACCACATTACTCCATTAAATACAAGGAAGCATTTGTAGCACTCAAGTTAACTTGAGAAATCCAATATCATCTGTGCCTATATATTTCACAGGGACATTTTAATGTTGGACAAGTGTATTATGAGTTTAAAAAAGAAAAAACCCAAAAGCACCAAAACAACAACAGCAGCAACCCCACCAGTTTGTAATAAAGCTATTACTCATCAATTATATGTTAGAGCACTACTCCACAGCAAATTTTCTGAACAAGAGTACAAATAGGTCTCGGATTTTTCTTGAGTTTATAGTTATAGAATTACCAGAATGCCTGAAGCAAACAAAAATAATACACCAGCTAAGAAAGCTCTTCTTGTTTTCGAAATAAAAGATGGGTCATGTAGTCTCTACAGAGCTTTTTTGCAGGGCTCATCCAAGGTGCACGATGAATGAGCAGACCCAAGAGCCACAAAAGTGTCTTCACCATGAATGTCCTTCAGGCCTCCCAGTGAACAGGACCTCCACAGGCAAAAAGATGCATTTCTGCTCACTGAAAGAGACCTAGAGCATTTTCAGTAAAATGTGTTTTAAAATGACATAAATTCTGAAATTCTTTTTCAATCCTGCATGTCAAAGCATCAGACATTGGGTTATTTTGTAGAAACTCTTCCCTCAGTCTACACTGCAGCCAAACTGTCAGTCTCTATTTAGGATTCCCCTAATCTAATACAGGCCTGTGGAAATTTGTTGTCTATGTATAAGCTTGTCACCTTAGGCCATCTTTATCAAGAGGGAGAAACAGGCATTTCAGAAGGAAATTCACCTTACCTGTACCTAAGTTAAAATTGATATATGAACCTAAGCCCCAGGTATACAATATTTCGTAAGTATGGTTTTTCTCCAAGCTCAGAGTATACCAGTCAGAAACTAGTTCTGGTCAGAGGTGAAAGCAAAGGCACATTACATTAGAAGAAAACAATTTTAAGAAGGTGGTGATTTTTAATTTAATAGCTCTTTGAAACTCATACAGTACTTGGGTCAAAATGATTTAACAACACTGCAAGGTCCTTAACCTTCTCAAGCAAAGAGAAGATAGGGAGTGACTCATCATTTAGCACCAGTTGGAATTAGATTATTCTACCCTGAGATATTAATTTCTTACCCTGTGAAAACAAACATATTCATGTTTGGAGTTCACCATCATATTCTGCCTCCCTGTGAAACTTCACTAATAGCAACTCTAAAATAGTATTTCCCTACATGACTGCAAATTGGTTTCACTGCACATTTAAATGATGTGAATTTTCCCTTCATGATGGTTCCTTCAGTTCTCATTCAGAATAAGTAGCATCTGGTGTGGTACTTACTGGAGAACTGATGTCCTTTTTAATGAGTACCAGAAGAGACAGATACACAAAGCATGAGGAAATAGTGATTAACTTTCTCCTGCCCATGGTATCCCAGAGCTTAGCTGTATTTCATTTAATGATTATACACTCAAGCAAAGAGAACTGTGTATTGTTTATGTAAGGACTTTGCCTCCTCTTACACACAAGATGAGACACTTGATGTTATATCCCAGTGTAAAACAAGAGGCAGAGAGCTGATTAATCACTGTAAAGGAAATATCATTCTGGAAAAAAAAAGAAAAAATTGCTCACTGGCTAACTGTCACTTGCCATGCCTAGCCAGGAAAAGCTGGCAGGAATAAAACAGCTATTAAATAAGCCAGACAAGCCTGAGCAAGCACTGAAGAGAAACAACAACCATCATGGCTTTTCAGACTGGACAGAGGCAGCAGAGATGCTGCTGGCCCAGGAGAAACTCTGGTCTGGTGAGAAGAGCATAAACTTCTCAGGAGGAATGCCCGAGCTTCAGACCCTGTTCACACTGGGTAGCAGGGGCTGCTTTCTCACCACAGCAGCTCCACACACAGCTCACACTGAGTTCACTGCACCAGGCACTGGATGTTATCGGGGGTACATAAAGAGAGTACCCACCAGAGCAGACACACTCATAGTTTCAGTGTCATTCAACAAAGCCTGAGATCTCAGCCCCTAGGAGTCCTCTCAATGATTTCCAAATCATCAATCTTTAAAAGACTGGGGTTATTTTTGTAGAGAGCAAAGAATGTCTTTAAGTCTTCACCAAGAGCAGAAAAGGTTTACAGGAATGAATAAATGAGCCCGGGCACCTCTCCATTTCAAAGTACACCAGACTGTTCCCCACTCCTTGTTCTCTGCACAACAGCTTAGAGGATTAGCAACAACATTAACAGCCAACACTTTGACTAGAAGTGACTGTACCAACGTAACATTATTGAAATTAAACCATTTACCAGCAGCTAAACTAACTCAGATATCTTTATGTCACATTCCCATTGCTGCAAAGGAAAACATCTAGAAATGTGAGAACTAAAGAGAAGAAAGCTGTAGCTGCTCATTTTTATCTTAGCCTTCTGCAATTTCATCCAGCTGTAAAGAAAGAAGAACTCAAAAACCATGGCTCATTGAATCAGCTACAGAGGAAGGAAAATGAATGAACCCTTCCCCACTCAGTCATGACTATTTGCAGAGGAAATTGTGCTGAAATTGGGGTTTATCAGATACCTCCAGCTGGGCAAGACCCTGCTGCACCCATCCAGTAAAACAGGCACCCACTGGCATATAGCTGATCCAGAAAATCCTTTCCCTGACCTTGTCAACAGCCTCTACTCTCTTTCCCCTTTGGTCTCAAGACTCACTCTAATCTCTCTTGTCTCAAGGTAGTTTAGCCCCCTGGGAAGCAGCTGTATGTGGGGACAAGTCCTGCAGCTCCTCCTGGGGTCCACACTCCTCTCACTGGAGGCTCCTGGTTGTGGTGCATTCTGCCACCATGACTCAGTCTATCTTCAGCATCTTCTTTTACAATCTTCTGTGGTCAGCACAGAATATGCCTTTCTGAGTGGCTGTTGTTCATCCACCTTCTCTATAACTAACACTGTCTCTAGAATGTTAGCTATAATATTTACAGCTCAGGCTTTTCTGTAGCTGCCTCCTTTATCTCCCATCAATTTAGTTTTATATTGTTGTAATTTTCTTAATTTTTCCTATAAACTTTCACTCTCACCTACAATTTAATTTAGGCTTTAAGTCAATGAAGTGTTTATGATAAGTCTTTTTCTGTTACATATAACTTCTGTTTACCAGAAAAATTTAAACTACTTGCTGGTTGACTTCTTCTGTGGCAAGACTGTGCTTAATAAAGCATTTCAGCCCTGCCTATCCCACTGGTTTAATATTTGACATCAGACCAAGTGTCAGCTCTCCACTCTGTGTCAGTGCAGTTCACCTACTCAGCTAACATGCTTTCCTACCTGGTTGTATGACCTATGTTGAGCATAATTACATAATGGCTAAGATGCAGCAAAGCACAAGTGGCTTGAATGTCACAATCCCTAAAAAAGCTGTTTTGTAAAAGCTTTAAAAATGTCAGTTGGTTAGTCAAGCACAAAATTTTAAAAATAAGGGCTTTGAGTAATTTATTGCTTTACGAAAGGATCTCTGCTTTTAAAGAGGGCTTCACTCACAGACATCTTCACTTAGGAACCTGGACTCTTCTGGCAAGAACATTACACTCCTTGTGCAGAATATTTAATTTTGTTTTCATTAATAGATACCTGTGAATAAGAAAAATGTAGATGCAGAAGTGCATTTACTTTGAATGTGCCATTTGTTCCATGTAACACCTTGACATCAACGCTAAAAAAGCTAAAGCTTTTCTTTTTCTTCATTAAAATAATTATTCAAAGAAAGGCTGTCCTTACCACTAACAGAGTACATCTGCACTCTAATTTGAACTGGAAAGTGTAAAATTGTATGACTGAAACAAAGCAAGTGACAGGCAAGTCATTTACTGCTGTGGCTTTCAGCACAAGCCTCAGTCCACATCTTTCATTAGGAAGAAAAGAGGGATAGTTTCTGTTCACCTGAGCACCACTTGTTTCATTGCAACATGCAGCAGAAAAGCTACTAAGTTTTATGACACATGTGAAAAACAGAGAGATAATTGATGAAAATAGTCTGTTTAATAAGTATTCTGCTGCCAAATGATGTGACTAATGCAGTGCTAGGAAATAAACCCCAAAACCTGGCACACTGAGAACATTCAGTTCACACAAGGCCTAGAAAATCTCTTGAAGTGATCCAGTTCTATACTGCAAAATTGGCTTTAGTTTTTGAGGTGCCCTGCTAGAAAGAAAGGTTAATCATTTGTGCCATCATAATACAGCAGCACAAAAAGGACAGCACAACAGTGGACGTGCTGAGGAGACCATGACAATTTACCCAGTGCCAGTTCCTTTGCTACAGTTGGCCTGATTCCATATTCAAAATCAAGCTGATCCAAAGTAAAGCAAACTACAAGCAGAAAGGGTAGCCCTTCTCCAAGTCATTAACAGCATGATTTCTTCAAACTTAGAAATATACCTTTTTAGAATTCCAGAAAAATGTTTTTGTCACTAGGAAAGTTAAGTCTATCTCCAGCCTGAAGCAGAGAGCCTATCTTTAAAATAGAAATGTCCTATTTCACAGTGGGGAAAAAAGTTGTTGTTTACTCTCAAAAAACCCTAGAGGAATGTGTGAATCATTGGTTGTTTACTTTAGCAAAATTTTAAGCTGCTAGAGATTCATCTATTGCTAATTCAAAAGTTGGCACAATTAATGCAAACATTTGTTCCACAGTGGTATAGATTAATGGGAAGGGGAGGGGGGAGGGGGAGAGGAGGGAAGTCAAAGGATTTTTGAAGAAACAAATATTTTCTGATAATCTGACACTTAACTGTCCTTATTTTTGAAGTGTGTTTTGCATAACATTTGAAAGCTATCAGAAATCAGCACTTTTGTGTAGGCAGCAGGTTTAGGCAGAGAGATGTGATTTGGGAAATTTTTAAGGCAAGAGTAAATTTTTTTTTTTTACTTAGAAATATGAGTTTTGTATGTGCACAATAGATTTTTGAATTGCCTGATAAATCATACCATTCCTATTAATAAGGAAATAATCACACATTTTTTCAGTCTCTGCTAAGGGTAGGTTTCATCCCTGAGTTCAAGGGACCAGGCAACTCCTACTGTTCTTAGGAGTTTTAGAACCTTATCACTGCATTATTTTGTCTCATGACATCCACTTGGGAAGATTCAGAGTCACTACAACAACTCGTCCCCACCTCTGCTGCTCTAAGACAGTGCCTGCTGTGCCTCCAAACAGGAACACTTCTGTTTCTGGGTGGGCACTGCATGGTCACTGAAAAGAGCACATCAGACACAGCCTCACTGGGAAAGGCCCTGCAGCCCAGACCCCACCTCTGGCACTGGGTGGGATGTGCTGGCTCAGTGTGACATGGCCAGGACACAGCACTGACCATTCCCTTCCCAGCCCAGGCTCTTCAGTCCAGCCTGACACTTTCCCAGTCAGCTGCTGTGAACTAACTGCATCTGCTCCTTCAGTGCACAGAAATAAAGGCCAGCTGCCAAAGAAATCCTGGTTTTGTTGGTGGCTGTGTTGTCATTCAGGGGAGAGACCCACAGGACAATGAGATTTTTTTAGGTCAGATCTCCTCCCTGGGCCAGGGAATGACAAACCTAAGCAGCCATTTGTAATTTTTCAAGAAGTCTTTAAGCTTTTATGAGGAACAGCAAGTCTTTACAAAGACTTTATAAAGACCAACCAAGTTGAAAATAAACATGCCATACAAAAAATATGAATCAAGATAATAGAGAGCAAGAAGAAAAACTTTACAAAAAAGATACAGGAGTCAGGGAAGAATCTAAAATAAATTTGGAAGTATAGCTGGCAGTGTTAGATATCAAGAAGCTTTTTCCTCAAAGTATAGAAGGGGACTCAGCCAAGGATGAAGAAAGATCATTTCAAAAAGGAATGAGAAATACAGCCACAAAGGATGGTAAAGCAATTCAAGCATTAAATGAATACTTACATGTTTTCAACAAAGATGCCTAAAAATCTGTCAGATGACACTGGCTATATATCTGCTATCATGAAAGAATTCAGAAGCAGTTAAGGAAAGGCATTAAGCTAACAGAAGCAGTGGAAATGAAGGACAAGACCACTGGAGAGCCTCAGCTGCATGACAGCCCAAGCAGGCTCAGATTGAATTTGCCAATCTCATCAGTGCACACAGCAAAGATGGACTCAGCCTGGTGACTGCAAAGCAGCACTTGGAGACAGTGCCCAGCACTGGCACCTCTCTGCCCACTGGAGTCTGAGGAAGGAGAAGCCCGACCCTCACAGAAACTGATGACAAAGTTATATCAACGATCTGCCTTGAGAAGTTAAAATAAAATAAAATAAAATTAGCCGCCCACAGTTGGTTTGATCATGCATACAAACACCCAGGTGGGCAAGACTCATGGTGATCTGAATAGTACAATTTTAAAAGGGAAAATTCCACACAATTCAGCCCCTAAGCAGTTGCAGAGTGTTTCATGTGTGTTCATGCAGACAGGTTTAAGAGGTTTAACTTTACAGTAATTCTGTTATTGCCTTCACACTAATGACTCAAACAACATGATTACAGTATGGAAAACAAGAAAAAACATTTAGTAAAAAACAACAAAACTGATTCTCAGCTCCAACAGGCCTCAAAGCTCAGAAGGAAGACTGAGCTAATCTGTAGTGAATCATTTACTTAATGAGTTTAGCATCCTCCTGTTAGTGAATTGTCCAACACTTACTTGGCAGTTTTCACATGCGCTCCTTACCCAGACTTATTTGCAAGACATCTCTTCCAAATAATTCTGATATTCCAGACTGCTCACAAGTATTTCTGTGGGATTATGCAGGATTTAAATAAATAAATAAACTGGCCTGTCTGATTTGCCTGGTGTTGCTTACACAGCACACTTTCAATTCCCAGATTGGACAGCACTTAGTTTCAGTACTGGGCAGGTCTGTGTCCACTGGCTGAAAGTTCAGTTTTCATGCATTTCTCTAAATGCAGATTTAAAATCTGTATTTTCCTCCATACTTCCTATATAAAATGACCCTGAAATTAACTCATCTGGTTAAAGGATGCTGTTAGTAACTCCAAGGTTGTGGGTTTGATCCCTGTATGTGCCCTTCACTTCAGAGCTGGACTCGATGATCCTTCTGGGTCCCTTCCAACTCTGACTGTTCTATGGTTCTAGTGCTGAAAATCATTTAACAAGTGACTAAATAACAAAGAACAGATATACAAAGGGTTTGGTTTTTTTAAAACATTGAGACTATGATTTCAACTGCTTTCACATTTTAAATTACTGTCTTGGACTGTACAGTTTTGCATGGCATAGCATCCTGAAGGCTGACTACTGAATGTGCAGGTGCTTAATGCTCTTCCCCCACCCAAGCAGAGCATCACCCAGAAGCCCCAGGATTGTTTCTGGGAATGCAGCCACCTCACCCATGGCTACTATGTTAAAAGTTACTGTATTGATAACTTCAGAGACTTCTTTTGTATGCAATAAATGATATTTATACAAACAGTAAGTATCAGAGCAAAGACAAGAACCCCTGTAATACACCTTCAGATGAAAGCCTCCACCCCAGAAAGCCTGCAAATATTTCAATGTACTATATAAAGTAGAATTATGTGGAGGCTAAAAGCCCACCAGAAACCACAATATGATGATGTGGACCCTTGATCCCCTTTGAGATGAGGGCTTCATCAGTCATACTGAAAGCTGGCCCCATCAATCCAACTTTGGAAACCAAACCTGTTGAACAAGTATCTCTCCTTTCCCTTTACACAGGTTAAAAGAATGAAATGGAGAAAAAAGATCTGTTAAACCATGCAGGATCCAGCCTGAATCATCCCCATGTGTTTCATAAAATTATTCCTGAAACAATCTTAGTCTTTGTAGAGAAGAATAAAGGTGTTTCTTGTAATCCCCAGATTCAAAGAGCAACTAAATGTTTGTTTTTCCACTGTAAGCTATTTTTGTATAAGATTCTTTATGCTGTGGATCTAATTACTTTTACAGTAGTCTGTGGGAGAAACTAAGTTGGAATTCCAGGCATGTCCTACAAATACCTCTGGCAGCTCACTCCAACTCATACATTATTTTTATTCTTATGGTGCCCTCTCCTTAGTGCCAAGTTAGGCTTCTTTTTTTTAAAAAAAAGAGAAGTATTCCTCTTTACAATTTCAGACTTCTTATTTCTGACAGAAAGGAGGCAGAAGGGTTCTGCATTTGCTGAGAATATAAGCATCAAGCTAGGCACAATTTCTCTAAATTACAATCTGCTTTGTCAAATATCTAGGCATCCTCAGCTGATCATGTTTTAAATAGGGCTGTCTCCTTTTAAACAAATCACTCGAAAGCCTGGTTCAGAGTTATTTAAAGTGGCTGGTATTTTATGACACCACGAATGCTGCACAATGCAACTGCTGAGCTTTAAAAACACAGAAACTAGAAAGTGGGTACAAGAAACTACCATCTGTCTCTCAAAACAATTATCATCCTGCCATCTGTCTATACACTAGATAATGTTTTTGCTGTCAATAATATTTGATTGAAAAAGCTCTTTATGGATACTAAGAAGAGGAAACCATTTTAAGAAAAACAAAAATATATTGCTGATCAGTCAGGTTTCTTTTCCACAAGAAAACCTGCCATTGCTCAACTGTGAGACAAAACATGAAGGGTACATTGCAATGATTTTGGACCCCTTTGTAAACAAGGGGGTGCTTCTTTGCCATTATTCCATTCTTTATGAACTCCTTACTATGAAAGATGCATGAAAAGTCAAAAACCTAATTCAAACTGGGAATAGAATGAGGAAAAGTATCTTAGAAATGTGTTTTGGACTTTCTTCCCCACATTTGTTTTTCTCTATCCCAGAGCAGGCCACAGCAGATGACAATTTTAAGCCCTTCAATGAACCTGGTGGCTGCAGCCCTTCATTGTCCAACCTGAAAAGGGATTTAGGTCCCAACACAGGAGGGACGGAAAGCAGGAGTTATCCTGCAGATCCATAAACTATGGATGCTACTGGTCCCCAGCATGTTTCAGCTAGTCTGGAAGCACAATTACATGGGCATTACTGTCAAAAGAACTCCCATGAAAGGTACCCTTGAGAAGACTCTTGCCAGATCACTAGCTCCTCCCAACATTCCAGGTTTTGCTCTGTACTTTGCAACCTTTGGGACAAGGGGCTTTGTAGAAACACACTGCCAAGTATTACACTGTCATGGTTTGACACTGGCCAAATGCCAGGCACCCACCAGAGTCACCTGCTCCCCCTCCCCTGCCACAGGTGGGCAGAGGAGAGGGGAAAAAAGTTAACAAAGGCTTCATGAGTTGAGATAAAGAACAGGAGAAAACACTCCAAGGGTATAACAGGCTCAACTTAAGGTTGCAAAGTGAAATGTATTACTAACAGAATCAGAGGAGGATAATGAGAAGTTAAATAAACCCTTAAAACACCTTTTTCCCCCCCAGCCCCTTCCTCATTCCCACTGACAGCACAGGGAGACAGGGCCTGGGGTTTTGGTCAGTTTGTCACCTGAGGTTTTCTTCTGCTGCTCTGGGAGAGGAATCCTTCCCCTGTGAGACCATGGGGTCCCTCCCACAGGAGACAGTTCTCCATGAACTTCTCCAGCATGGGCCCACTCTGATGAGCAGCAGCCCTACCACACCCACTGCAAATGTGAGTGCCTCCCATGGGCACACAGCCCTCCCAAAACTGCTGTGACATGGGTCTCTCTTCCATGGGGTGCCATCCTCCAAGGACAGGCTGCTCCAGCCTGGGAGCAGGGACCCTGTCCCCACTGGGACTCCC